>WBZZ01003590.1:67500-215000 GCA_019918135.1 Paulinella micropora
AGTGATTGCGTACAACAACAAAAAAGCAGAGGTGGGCTCAGTTACAAAGAGGCGCAATTAGCAAGTCACTGACTGCTCCTGGGCAGCTCCAGCGACGAGTATCAAGTATTATTTACCCAAGCACTGTTTTAATAGAATACTTGCCACTCGTAGAGCTGAGTGGGAAGCAGAAGAGGTCTGCGGCATGACGTTAAACTGCATCGGGTCTCTGCATGACCTTAAACTGTGACTGCTTTATATATATATATATATATATTACACTTCATGTTTTCTCTTTTTGTATCTCTTGATACCTGTTCCATTTTATACCTTCTGCTTCCCACTCAGCTCTACGAGTGGCAAGTATTCTATTAAAACAGTGCTTGCGCAAAAAAGACAAAATGGAAGAGGTATCAAGAGATACAAAAAGAGAAAACATGAAGTGTTTTCAAAAAAATGGTCAGTTTAAGGTAATGCAGAGACCTTTATCATATATATATATATATACATATATATCATTTATGTTGGATAGACAAGTCTATGTTGTATATTATAAAACAAGCATTAGAAACATAAAAAAACAACATAAGACACAACAAAAACAGACATTCAAATATATCAAAAACATAACTTTGTTTTACAAAAAACGACACATGAAGCACAATAAGAGAGATTTAGACAAAATAACGACAAAAACACCATTTTATTCCACAGTGCACCCGCCAGTTCAGTGTTAACCCAGGTATGTTGTCTCTCTCTCTCTCTCTCTCTCTCTCTATATATATATATATATAGATCATTTATCTACAATAGACAGGTCCATTCATATATCATAATACAAGCACTAAAAACACATAAAACACACACAGGAAGACAGAAAACAAACCTTTGTTTTACAAAAACACACATTTCTTTAACAACTAATTCAACAAACAAAGCACACTAAGAGAGATTTAGACGAAATAACAACAAAATCATATTTTTATTTCATAAAAATATATATTAAACTTCGTTTAAATATGATTTTGTTGTTATTTCGTCTAAATCTCTCTTAGTGTGCTTTGTTTGTTGAATTAGTTGTTAAAGAAATGTGTGTTTTTGTAAAACAAAGGTTTGTTTTCTGTCTTCCTGTGTGTGTTTTATGTGTTTTTAGTGCTTGTATTATGATATATGAATGGACCTGTCTATTGTAGATAAATGATCACACACATAAAAAATGAAAGAAATGGGGGAGGGGGGCAACAATCGGCGTAGCCGATTGTGGGGGGAGGGGGCACCCCAACACAAGAGTAAAAAAGCAGTCTGACCAACTTTATACAAAAAGCAAAAAAGCAGTCTGGACTACTTTATACAAAAAACAGAAAGTTGTCCAAAACCCCGCAGTTAGAATTTTGGCGGTGTGCTTTTTGACCTCACCTTTCTCGTCTCTAGTTTCCATTTTTTATGGGAAATTGTCTCGGTCAGGTCTGAATTTTAATAGGCTTTCTATTTTCGCTGAAATAAGCAGTCCATTGGTTTATGTTCTTGTCTGGTTTCTCACCATATTTTTTCTCATATTGGATTTTAAGCATGCTTCGTTGCTGATCGTATTTCTTCATATATTCCTTTTTCTTTTTCTGTCGTTCAGTAAGTGGTTTTTCAATTGTATTCCTTTTAATTACATTCTTTTTCTCGTGATACGCTTTATTGTATTCTTTTATCTTGTCTTTGTTTTCCAGTCTGTATTGCTTCTTTCTTTGTGTTATTTTTTCTTTATTCCGCGCATAATATTCCTTATTGTATCTTTGCATTCTCAACTCCGCGAAACTATCACTATGTTTTTGTGATATATAATTTTGTCTGTTTCTGCGTTGATCATCAGCACTGGGCATGATTGTTTATATAATATTGACCCTTATGTTTAACACATATTTGCCCTTATGTATCAATATATATAAGCAGGTGAGAGAGATAATATATTTCTTCTTCCTGCCCCGTGTCCAACGTGGCCAACGTGTCCGCCTCGGGACCTTACAACGTTGGACACTTTTAAATATTAATTTTAAACGATTTTCTTTATTATTCTTCTTACTATTATCTATTTTTTAACATGTCCAACGTGTCCGGGGTTTATACCCGCTGGAGGAAAAAAAAAACTCACCCCCCCCCCCCCCCCTTTGGAAAATTTCCCCCGCGGGTCCAAAACGTCGGACACGTTGGACACCCCCATTAATAAAACGAATTTTATTCACTCTCTCACTGCTCTCTCTCAAAAAGTGTCCAACACCATAAGGGCCAAGTCGGACAATGTAGTCATTAAGACCTCGGCCAACGTTGGACACCCCCCTTAATAAAACGAATTTTATTCACTCTCTCACTGCTCTGCTCTCTAACGTCGGACACGTAATCATTAAGACCTCGGCCAACGTTGGACACTCCCCTTAATAAAACGAATTTTATTCAATCTCTCACTGCTATTTATGTTAGACGGCCAACGTTTACTTTTCAATCATTAATACCTCGGACAATGTAGTCATTAAGACCTCGGCCAACGTCGGACACGGCAACCAAAGGAAAATTTACGACATTTAAGTATTTTAATTTAAAAAAATAAAAATCATAATGAATATATAACATATCTTCTTTAACCATGCCACCGAAAAGGATTTACAACACACCCGAGGAAAAAAAGAAAGCACATTCAATTGCTTCTAGCAAGTATGCCAAGAGAAATCCAGAAATATACAGAGTAGCGAGCAAGTCGTATTATGAAAAGAATAGAGACAAGATACTAGCCATGAAAAAGGAAAAAAGAACCAAATTAAAGGAAAATAAAAGAAGTCTCAATGATGAATTATATATTAAATATTAAATAATTATATTCTTTATGATATAATCACTATGGAGAAAAAATCGTATTGGGCGTATGATGATTTACAATTGCTCATTGATTATGAGAAAAACAAATATTTTATGAATTTAATCAACGCGATTAGGTTTGTTGCGCCCGATGGTAAGTGGAATACAAACGATTGGGAAGTCATTGAATTATTAGACGAAGGAACAGAAAAATATTGTGTTTGCTCTCACGAAATTGAAAAAAACTTTGTCATTAGACATACAAAAAGCGGTGAAGAAATGGTGATCGGCTCTGAATGTATTAAGCGATTTAAAAATCACAAAATGAACGGAGAACTCTCACTGCTAAGCCGTATTCATAAAAATCCAGATATTAAATTCTGTTGCTACTGCGAAAGCAAAAGAGCCATTTCAAAAACCATAATTGCTAAATATCCTAACAGAGAAAAGTATTATCATAAATCATGTATGATAAAAACATTAAAATATTGCGGACTTTGTGGAGCATTCAAGGGATTTGATAAATGCGATTGTTTTAATAAAATGAGATAATGTAATTATTTAATTTTTTTCCATTATTAATTATTTAATTTTTTTCCATTATTAATTATTTAATTTTTTTCCATTATTAATTATTTAATTTTTTTCCATTATTAATTATTTAATTTTTTTCCATTATTAATTATTTAATTTTTTTCCATTATTAATTATTTAATTTTATATTAAACTTTATATCCTTTATTATATAATCATTAAGGACAACTCAAACATTTTATATCTGACCACCAATATAATATGTCGGCACCCACGTTGGAAAATGAACAATGGTATTGGAAACAAGAAGAAGCACTGAGAGACAAAGCAAACGATGTGATACTCGTTAAGTGGGGGAACAAACAATTTACCACTCTGCCATTTCAAGAGGATTTCGTTGAGTTGATTGAAAAAACACCTGACGAACAAAAACAATTCTACGAGGTATTGATGGAAGGCAAACCACAGAGAATGTTTACTGATTTGGACGGCGACAACTTGACTATCTCACGAGAGAAGATATATGAGCGATGGAATAATCTGATGGAGAATGTATTTCAACAAGTTGGTATGAAGTATAATCCCAAAAAAGCAAAATATCTAGATGCTTGTAAAGGTGATAAAATCTCTTCTCATTTCTCATACGACAATGGCTTCGTATTTGAAAACTGCGATAAACAAAAGGAATTCTGGAAATTTGTGGAAGCAGTGATTGAAAAAGATTATCCAGACCTCTGTTTCACTTTTGAACGAAACGATCAAAAGATTGAATTACGAACAATATTGGATATTTCTGTGTATAACAAGAATAGAGCATTCCGCACTATTTATTCTCATAAAGATGGGAGTGATCGTGTATTGCTTCCATTCTCTTATACACCAAAAAATAACACACTGAAACGATTGAATAATGTTGAAATAGATGATTACTTAATCATGCGACCCGATGAACATTCATTCTACGATATCAAACTGCCAGAATATACTTCTTTGCGAAGATATCAACATATCACCCTAGCAGAAGTAAAACAAATAATAATTGATAAAGTGCCCAATGTGGAAATAAAAGAACAAAAACAGCGAATGTTTGTTTTGAAAACAACAGGAGTGAGAAAATGTATCATAAATGGTGAAGAAAATCAAAGTGATAATTGTTATGTCGTGTGGAAACGAGATGGTTTATATTTCTACTGCCACGATGCGAGTTGTGAAGGTAAAAATGTGCGAATTCATGAATTGTCTCCACCTATTGTGCACGATATCAACACTATTGATGATTTGAGAAGACTTGGTGATGAGTGTAATGCGCCTGACAAATTCGTAGAATTGATAGATACTGCCTTGGCTTGGATGAATAAATCGTATTGTTTTGCGAATTTGACCAAACCCACTATAATTGAAGAATATGTTGATTCCAAAGGAAATCCAGTTTTTCGTTATAAGACTGAAACAGCACTAGAGGCTTTTCTTAAAAATAAAAGAATAAGAACTAATCTTTCAAAAGAGGACTGGATAAAGTTGGGTAAAAATCCTTCCACATTAAATATTGTTGATTTATACAAATTATGGAACACTCACCCACGACGGCGAGAAGTAAATGATGTTATCTTTGATCCGAAGGCTTACTTTGATAATGACAAAAAAGGGTTTTACAATTTATTCAAGGGATTTGCCATTCCTACTGATACATTAGAAGATGTAAAATCTTTTACTCCAGAAGAAGAAAAAAATGAAGCATTCTTCAAGCATATCTTAAAAAGATGGTGCGGTGGAAATCAAAATATATATAAAAAGGTGCTTGATATGTTTGCTAGCATTTACCAAAAACCGTGGGAAAAACTTCATTTATCATTAGTTTTAACAAGCACTGAACGAGCAGGTAAGGGGATTATTCTTGAAATATTCAAAGATATTATAGGTGCGGATTATTACTTTCAACCCTCCGATGTGAGAGAAATATTAGGAGACTTCAATGCTCAATTAGCCAGAGCAATCATAGTATTTATGGACGAAATGGTCTGGGGCGGGGATAAGGAACGAGCGGGCACCATTAAGAAACTTGTATCCGAAAATACCCTTACTCTTAAACAAAAATATTTACCAAACTTAACATTAGAAAATATGTTATTCTTAGTGCTTGCTTCAAACGAAGAATGGGTAGTGCCAGCAGGAACAACGGAACAACGATGGCTAGTGCTTGAAGTATCCGATGAATTAGCACTTATGAAAGAGAACGAAAAAAGAAAAGTAATTTCAGATATACGATCTATTGATAGACGACGACTAGCGAAGTTACTTGCCGAACGAGACCTCAGCGAGTTTAATGACCGCGAAACAATATTGACAGACGGGCTACGACAGCAAAAGGTAAAATCTCTCTCCAAATTAAGGAAATGGTGGTTGGATTGCTTAAATGATGGTTATATTTCAAACGGATTGCCAGAAATTCAATTTGGAAAAGAAATCGCAAAAGAAGAAGTATATAAATTGTATAAATCAAATATGAATGACCCTCACACTTCACAAACTAGTTTTTGGATAAATATGAAAAAATTGATCCCTAACGCAAAAGAAACGAAAAGAATTGTAAACGGCACGAGAGCGAGACATATAGAATTGCCGTCTCTGGAAGAATGCCAGAACACATGGCGAACAATTTATGGCGATCAAGAATGGAGTTTTAATACTGACGAAACTGATGAAGAATAAAAATTAAAGTGTGGATTTTTTTTGTTATGCTTATATATAACATGTCAACCAAAAAAGATTATCTGAGCCAAATAGAAAAATGGACTCATTTAAGTAGCGATATAAAACTGCCAACAAGCAAATCACTTAAAACTGATATCGTTGCTTTTTATGAAAAATACCGACCCGAACAACCCCCACAGGGTGATAATATTGAAGTTTCATTGCCTTCTTCCGATGTGATGAAGACGGTGTTTGACGAAGAACCAGAAACAACAGAAGAATTTACACCTTTCAAAGAAAGTGATTTGAAGGAGACTGGTATCACCGAAATCAAGTCCAATGTGGGAGAAGAACTAGCAAAAAAAGAATTATCAGTTTTAGAAGCACCAAAGGAAAAGAAAACGCCGATTAAGGCAAAGCGAAACCCGCCCGAGAACGGATATAGTTGCTATGAAATAATAACGGCACATTTGAAAGTATCCAAAGACCCGTTTAATTTCTTGTATATGAAAGTGGATGACCGCACCATATTACAGGAGGATATGAAGAAATGGCACGAGAGTAGATACGGACACATACCACCAGAGCAACGCCCCACTCTTAAGTATGGTAAGTTAGATTATAAGACATTTTTCCGCGATGTCTTATCTCAACACGAGGGCAAACTCACGACACTAAAGGATATGTATGACAGGTTTCATGTGTAAGAGGCAGTTAGTGCTATGTCTCTCATTACATCAATATTGAAATACGAAGGTTTGAAAGATACAGGCTCCGCAGATGCTGATTTGTAATATACTTCCAATGTTATTGGAGCATCCGCCGTATATGTTACCAGAGCATCATTTGTTGTATTATCTACAATTCGTATAGTGCGGTTGTTGGTAGTGTCAGACGGGTTTGGACAAGTCATCTGCCAAGTCAAATTCATTTGAACTCCATATCTTTGGATTAGCCACACACAATCAAAAGACTTATAATCAATGGCGGTTGTATAATTTAGCACTTCGGTATAGTAATCATATGTATTCGTGCCATCTGTGATATGAAACCAAAATTGAAAAGTGGCAATGCCAGTCGGTGCGGGTAAATTCAATGAACCGCGAAATGATACATTAATGAAATAACCATATCCTAAACTTGATATTGTTTTGCTACCATATCCGCCCGTGCATAGAGTGGTAAATGTGGAACTCGTCATCCACGACCTAAGGTCAAGACCAACATAAGCATTTTGAATGTTTCTTGTTAATGTCGGGGTAGCCACGACCGCGATCGTTTTTGTGTCAATAGATTGTTGCTCTTGCGAACGGCCGAATATATTCATTTTTTTGAGACTAAATATATATCTATCTTATATTATAAGATTTATTATAAAATAATAGAATTTAAATATGAACCATTTAGGCAATCCGTGGGCATATCACTATTACGGCTCTGTGATAATAGACGAGGATTTAGAAGTTGATGGAGTATTATACGGCGACCACATAGAAGCAAACTCAGTCCAAGCAAGGACTGACGACATAACCATATCGTCAAAAAATAATAACTCCTCTTTGTTGATATCTGATACTGGTTATGTGTCAATTAATAATGAATACGATTTACCAATAGCGGACGGCACGGCTAATCAAATATTAAAAACGGACGGGCTCGGCAATACTTCATTTGCTACATTGACTTCAAGTTATATAAGCGATTTTGAATTGGATAAATTAACGGATGTAGTCATAACAGGCACACCCTCCAATAACCAATTACTCATTTATAGCACAGGGCAATGGCGAAATGTTGCTTCTCCTTTTCTTAGATTGGATGGGCTCGCTATGATGTTTGGAGATTTGAATATGGGAGGTTTTAATGTAGTAAATGTCGGTAATGTTGATGGTATTGATGTTTCGGCTCTTGATAGTGCTGTGGTTAAATTAACAGGAGACCAAACCATAGCAGGAATTAAGACATTTAGCAGTATAATAAATGCTAGTGCGGGTAATGATATGAAAAGCCAAAGTATAACAAATGTTAATTTGGTTGATGGTGTTGATGTTTCGGCTCTTGACACGAATGTCGTTAAACTAACAGGCGACCAAACAATAACTGGAAACAAAACATTTACTACTTATGTGGCCGTAAAAGATTCAAATCCATTAAACACAGGCAAATTATTCTTCAATTACAACAATAATATGGGTTCTATTTATTCGTCGGAGGCAGGTGGAGCAACGGGCTATCCACTAACTATTGTAGGCTCGTCCATACTTTTTGCTCCAACAACAGGTGGTGGAATGACATTAACAAATAATGTTTTAAATTTTAACAGCACAACAGCAATCAGCGGACTGCCCGCACCATTTTACGACGGCGATGCTTCAACGAAAGCATATACCGACACCAAACTGGCAAAGGACGGCACAACGGCTATGACGGGCAGTTTAAATATGGGTGGTTTTGCGATTACAAATGTTGGTAATGTTGATGGTATTGATGTATCCACCCTTGATACAGCAGTCGTTAAACTAACAGGAGACCAAACCATAGCAGGAACCAAAACATTCAGCAACATAATAAATGCTAGTGCGGGGATTGATATGAAAAGCCAAAGTATAACAAATGTTAATCTTGTTGATGGTGTTGATGTTTCGGCTCTTGATACTTCGGCCGTAAAACTAACAGGAGACCAAACCATAGCAGGGAATAAAAAATTTACTTCAACAATAGAAGTGCGGGGTGCTACTGCTCCAACCGCTTTTGATGGTATCGGTATTGCCTTTGATACGGCGACAAATATAGGAGAGATTGTGGCACAAAAAATAGCAACCGCGGTATATTATCCGATACAAATAACGGGTTCGTATGTTGATTTATATGCGGGTGATAATGTAATCGCGACAGCAACTGGCACGACACTATCTTTAAACAATAGAAAAATAACAAACTTAGCCACACCATCAGCAACAACGGACGGGGCGAATAAAACGTATGTGGATACATTAGACGGGCAAAATGTGAAACTAACAGGAAACCAAACCATAGCAGGAATTAAGACATATAGCAGTGGTGTTGAAATAACGGGAAATTCAATAAATGCTACAACAAAGGGCACATTCGTGGTTTTTAACTCCACAGCCAATATCGGGTCAATTGCTAGTTTGGATATGAAAACTGCAACATATTACAACTTTGAAATTTCTGCGAAAAAAATAAGTTTTATTATCGACGGGACGATAGTCGGTTGGGTAAATGCTTCGGGGCTAGATTGTAATAGTAGTAAAATAGCCAACCTTGGAACTCCGACATTATCAACGGACGGAGCAACAAAAGGATATGCGGACACATTGGACGGGCAAAATGTGAAACTAACAGGCGACCAAACCATAACAGGAATTAAGATATTTAATGGAAGTAGAAATGATGTAAGGGCACTGAATTTGTTAAGCCAAGCCGATTTCAATAATGTTGATATCATTAATGGAGGAAATATAACATATAATGGGGCGCGGATATTAAACCAAAATGGAGGAGATATCTTTTTCAGTCAGACAACGGGTGATTATCAGTATTTCTTATTTACTCTAAATACTGCTTCAAGTGGAACCGCGAACCAACGAGGTTATGTATTTACGAATGTAGCATCTGATGTAAAAGGGGCGGGACTTTATATTTCAAAACTTTTGGATAATAAAAGTGCTTCGTCTGACATTGTCCGTTTTAACAATGCGGGCGGTATGCGGTTTTATGGAGCCTTAAATATGAACTCAAACAATATAACAAATGGAGGAACAATAACGGGAACAACAATTACTTCAACCGCGGGTATATCAACAACAACAGCAACCGCGAGTGGATTAATAACGGCAAATGCGGGGATATCAACAACAACGGCAACCGCGAGTGGCCTACTAACAGCAACAGGAGGTTCAAGCATAGTTATACAAGGAAATACTAATGGAGGTAATACACGCGGAATATTTTTGTGGGACACTGGCAATACAAATTATGGTATTTATATGGCACAATCTGGAGCCAATAAATCTCTAGCAGGTGGAGTGGCATCAGCCGTTGCTGGAAACGATTTTACTTCTTTCGCCGTTAGATTTAGAGTTAGCAATGTTTCAACCGATGGTTTTATATGGGAGAACTCTTCCGAACAATTGTTAATGTCATTAAACGGGGCAAACGGGACTTTATGGACAAAAGGATTAATAACGGCTAGTGCTGGTGTATCAACAACTACGATCACTGCGAGTGGATTAATAACGGCAAATGCGGGAATTACATACACAGGCACACTAACAACGGCATCAGCATCAACTAATGGGGCGAAAATAGCAATTCAAGGACAAACAGACGGGACGAATGCGAGAGGAATATTTATGTGGGACATTGGAGATTCAGCATGGGGGATTTATATGAGCCAGTCTGGGGCAAGTAAATCGTTAAGTGGAGGAACAGCACCAGCAGGAGGAGTAGGCGGAGGATTAACTTCTTATGCTATTAGATTTAGAGTGAATAATTCTTCAACGAGTGGTTTCATATGGGAGAATGGTTCAAATACTGCTTTAATGTCTTTGAAAGCAAGCGATGGTCAGTTGTGGGTGTTGTCTAATCCAATTCAATATTCAGACAGGAGAAAAAAAGAAGATATAAAGGATTGTTTAGGCTTAGATTTTATTAATAAGTTAAATCCAGTTTGCTATCGTATGATTGACGACAAAAAGAAATGTAGGACTGGCTTAATAGCACAAGAATTAGAAGAAATACTAACAGAAATGGATATGCTAGATTTTGGTGGTTTTATAAAAGAAACAATTATGGTTCCCTGCCCAAAGCAAAAAGAGGAATACGAATTGAAAGGTGTGAGTGTTAAGCCAGAAGATGTTAAATGTGTTGATAGTGGTGATGTCGGTTATGGTATAGGTTATTCTGAGTTTATCGCCCCGTTAATTAAGGCCGTTCAACAATTATCAGATAATCTCGGACATGTAAGAGATAGGGTAGATAATTTAGAAAAAGAAAATAAAAATCTTATGAATATACTACAAGACCAAGGTATCTTCGACAAGTCGAAGATTATCAATTAGCCGAAATTAGAGCAGTCGTTTTTTCAAATGTCAAACAATAATACAACTAGACTTCATAGGCCACCGCCAGTCATGGATATGGATGGAGAACTAACTCCCGAGTTAAAGTCTCGTGTTTTGGATATTGAACTAAAGACAGAAGAGAAAAAAATTGATAATGAAATTGAGAACGAATGGAACTGCTGTATGACGACAAGGAAAACCGATAGCAGACTTATTAAATACTTATTTCAAATGGGTGTCATTATAGCCATTATAACTCTTTGTATTGTTAGGCTATCTGAAAAGAACTTACCTTGTGAGGTAGCCAACACTTATGTCGGAATCCTGACATTATTGATTGGGATATGCCTTCCTTCACCAAGTTCGGGTGGTAAGAAGTAAATTAAAATAATAAACTAATTGTTAATATAATGAAGTATTGTCATTCGTGTAAAATCTTCTATCCTCCCATATTTTTTATAGGCAAAAAATGGAAATTGTGTAAAGAATGTGATTCCTGTCGCAAAAAAAAGAATGTTAATGATGAAATATGTGTTCATATGAATAAACAGAAATATTGTTTGCTGTGTATAATGTCGGAAAAAAAACCAGAACCGATTACTCATTCTGAACCTTGGACGGAGTGGTTGAATTAAATCATAAATTATCACATTCATACAAGTGTATTTTATACCAAGAACTATCACCCGCATAGATTAGCGGGATGGCTTCATCAAAACTACGACACATATTATTTCCGTTATTTATGAAAACACATGTAAATTTAGTTTCTATTCCTTGCTTTATACAATAAACACAACAATCCTTTTTTGAATTATTAACCCGCGAGTAAAAGTCGCAGGCAGTTCGGCTCAATACAGAGCACACAAGCAAGAATACTAAAATCATTTTATATTAACCCGCCTTTTCTTTTACTATATTATTGTAAATCGTCTCACGTTGCTTATCCGTCAGTGGCAGGCGGTAAAGTATATTTTCAGGTTTTCTAAAAATATTGGGGTTTTTATTCACCAAGTTCTGAGTGATGCGGATTTGGTCAATTTCCTTCCCTAGCCGTTCCAGTTCCTCCAGTTGTTCCTCGTCTTTGCTTTTTTCCTTTTTATTTTCCATCCTATATTATAGCAGATAAAAATGTGGTTTCAAGAAAAAAAATGGATCAATTATTACAATGAAGCCAGAGCAGAACATAAAGGTCAGTCCAAAGAATTTATTACAGCAAAGGCCAATGAATTAAAGAGGGCAGATAGAATATTAGATGCTTTAACTTACGAAGAAGGGGACGATGATCCAACGATAGAAAAATTGAAGGACGAGATTAAAACATTGAACCAGAATTTACTATCAAGAAAATACTACAATATGAATTTGGTTGAATTAAAGGAACATCTCAGAAATGAAGTGGACATTGAAGAATTTGAAGCAAAATATGGTAGTGCCCCCATAGAAGATCAAGTCCATTTACTTGCCATTAAAGCAAGTGGTATTGATAGGTGGAATATTGATTATATGAATAGAGATATTGAACAAATGAATAGAGATATAGAGCAATTAACAAGCCGTTGGGGATACACAGAAGAAGAAAAAAAATCACTTGTCAAACTTACTCGTAAGGGACTAACACATTTATTGGAAAAAGGCAGAAATGAAATAAAAGTAGTAGCAAAGAGGGAAAACAAACAATGGCATACTCGGGACTTAAAAGAATGGGAACAAAACAGATTAGAATATGAACAGAAAAACCCAGAGAATGCTTTGATTGAAGCAAAGATAGCGGAGGAACACAAAACACTTATGCCAAGATTAACAGGTAATCAGAGAGATACGGCAAGACTTGTAGATGCCATCATTAAAAGTATTCAAGATATAATTATGAGTCCTAGATTAAGTAGAATACTGGATACCGCTACAAGACTGGGTCGTTTTAGTGTGAGCAGATTGGTGTGGAATCGCTTATTAACTATTACTGCTAATCATCCTCAAATTCGTGCCATGACTACCGCGGTAATGGGAAGATCGGGTGCGGAGTCTTTCAGAATGGAATTAGAAGCATTAGCAAGAAATGAAGCACCACCAGGGTTGCCTCCACCTAACCCTCGTTTAATGGCGGTGGGACAACAAAGAATTGGTGATTATGTGTTTCGGGATATGATGAGAAGAGTAGGCATACAAGTATCAACATTGTTCGCATGGAATACATTTAAAAGAGGTGTTGAAACTGCGAGTGCGGTTGCTTTTTGGGAATTTCTAAAGCACACATATAACATATGGACTGCTCAACCAGATGCTATTATTAAATTGGAAGAAGAACGATTTCATACCGATGGAAGCAATTATAATGGTCCCGCCACACGAGTAGAAAGTCGTCTCCAATTAGAAGATAGAACTCGTGGTAAGTTTCCTTACATTTTACCAGCAGACACTTTGGATTTGATTGCTTTTGAACACGATCTATTGTATGCTACTGGTGATAAAAATGTCCAAAACTTCGCCGACCAACGATACTTTGAAAGAATTACTAATATAACAGAGTATTTAACGAGTAATGGATTGGCTACGGCCGAAGTCGCCAAAACTATTTCTGACAATTACAATTCAATGCTTTCAAAAGCAGATATATCTAAAATGGCATTGCAAGCACAGGGACGTGTCCGCAGTGGAGTATCATATTTGGACGCGATGAAATTCTGGAAAACTATTAAATTAACACCTCCAGATGCGAAATACGATGCTTTTATATACAATGTAGATCAAACATTAAATTCTATGATTGGGGTTATGAATAATGTGGGCGGTTTTGATAAAGACACTAACTTTAAAGTAAATAAAATAGCCAATCCTGCTACATTTAGCAAACAATATGAAAAATTGGTAAATTCGTTCAATCAAATGGTTAAATCGCAAGAAAAAGCGGATGGTGTGAAAGGATATTCTCTTATCGCACCAGCAAATGAAACTACAATTAATAATTTTATAGAAAAAATAAATACAATGAATAAAAAAAATACTTCAGCAGATATAGAGAAGGAAATAATTGTTGAGGTTAAGCCCACACTAAATCAAACAGAAATGGTAGTAGCACCTATGGATTCAGTCGGACTTGGTAATAACTTGGATATACTTCAAGATAAGACATCCCAAGTAAGGCACTTAAAGGGATTTGTTAAATCGTTGAGAGCGAAAACTGGAAAGAAAATATCTTTGACATTGTCAGATTATGACGATCCAAAAGTTGGATGGGAAAAGGCCATAAGGCAAGCATTAAACAAAGGGGTTAGTAAGTCAGATATAGCAGAGGTAGATGATGTATTAGATAAGAGAATTTATGAAGAAGTGAGGGGTAAATTGACACCAGAACAAATGAAGCAATTGGAGGATTTAGAATTGAAGGATTCGGAATTTGAAAAGGCGACACCTAAAGGTCTAACACCAGCACCTGAAACAAAACCAATGCCCGAACCAACAGCGACACCCGCACCCGCACCATTGCCAGTGCCACTAGTGCCAAGAACAGGCGGATTTGTTGAAGAACCAGTCCAACCACCACAAACTAATCTAAAAAACGAAGAAGAGCAAAATGTCGCAAATGACCAAATGGTGGATAGTATGAGATCTATTGACAAACTTGTTGATAAAATTATGGGCAAAACTCCCGAGGATGAAAGAGAAGATATGTTAGCACTTATCCGTTTTCTTATGCCAAGTGATCAGAATGGAGGTATCGGCACTTCAAAAACAAACCCACTTATTAAAGGTAATGAACAAAGACGAGATCGTGTGCTAGAAACCAAGAATGATTTTGAATCACTAGATAACAGACTTTATGGCAACACAAATAATCACTTTATGTTGAATAGATACAATAGAGCAGTCATTCAGACCAGAATGAACGAAAAAAGAGAGTTTCCCAAAATGAAACGAAAACTGACTAGAAACTTCCCTGCTGAAATCCCGCGACAAGTTCAAACTCGCCCAGAAAGAAAGGATTTTAAACCGCTTGTCAATCCTCCGAGTAATTATGCTTTTGGTAGTCCTTACTCACCTTATTTCTATAATTATGCTTCGCCACCACAACCATTCGGAGCAGAATATGATAATTATAGATATAATCCAAACTATTTTCAAAACCCATAATATAGTAAGACATGCCTAAATCTATACATAAAGGATTAATAGCAAACAAGTTGCCACGAAAAACACTTTTACAACAAAATCTGGAGAAAACTAACATAGAAAAAGCACACGAGGAATTTACTATTGACAGGCCAGTAATAACAGAAATAGAAAACAAGAAGCCCCCTAAATTTCATAATGACTTAGAAATACAACCGATCAAAACACAACGAGATAGTGTCAAACTGCTTCCTATTCAAGAAGAAGGAATATTGCCCGCAATGGGGACTATGGTTATATGCGCCAGCACTGGCGGAGGTAAATCAGTTATGATTTGTAATCTTCTTGCCAAGAAAAATATGCTAAAAGGATTTTACGATAGAATAGTTGTCTTTTGTTTAAGCCCGTGTCCAATCTTGGAAGACACTCTCAAGTTAAAAAAAGAAGACATAATCAAAGAAGACCGCCCAGAACTAATGCGCGAAATATTGACTAAACAAAAAGAACTGATTAAAACTAAAGGGTTTAAGAAAGCACCAAAAATATTATTGTTATTGGATGACATAGCACAAAGTAAGACTTTTCTTAAATCAGAAGTGCTTACAGAGTTATTCTTTGCTTCAACACACGCCAAAGTATCCGTGTGGGTCGCAACTCAAAGTTATACGCAACTTCCGCGACGAGTAAGAATTAATTGCCATTGGATGATTATTTTTAACGGAGTGAGGAGGAGCGAACTTGATAGATTAGCAGATGAGTATGAGAGCCCGTTTCTAACCAAAAAAGAATTTTACAATATGGTTAAGTATGCTACGGCAGAACCTTATTCATTCCTAGCAATCAATAACACAGTCAGCGATAGAACAGCCCAATTTAGAAAGAATTTTTCCACAATATTACGACTAAACAAGGACAGAGATATGACGAACTTGTAAAATTAAATTAAATGTTTTTTTCCGCTATAATATATGACATGACGGAATCAACTAAATTATACAAAACTTGCTATCAGCAGGCAATCGCACTTTGGTATAAACAAAATGCGCAAGGAAAATTCGTAACAATCCGTAAAGGATCGCCCGAATACTTAGCAGTGAAGAAGATAGAAGATGATATTAAGAGTGGCAAGATTAAGTGTCAATTAAAACCAAAAGTAAGCAAAGTAAGCAAGAAAAATGAACAACCTATTGCCAGCGGACAGCCAGACCAAGTGCCAGACGAAGCATTGAAAAGAAAGGCGCCAGACATAGCATCGGCAAATAATTCATCTCCCGAACCAAATGCCAAACCTGTTGAAATGTCTCCAGCGCCTAAGGTTGAACAATCTTTACCAAAATCTGTTAATCCCACTCCTGTTTCTGTGCCAAAACAAACTACCACAACACCAGCAAGCAAGATAGAAGCAATAGAAGATGCTTCTAAGGAAACTCCGCCACCAACTAAGGAAGTTGCGCAAACTAATGACGTTGATGTAAATCAAGACATAGCGGATTTAAAGAAAATGAAAGAGGAAAGAATTACACACAAGAATTTACAAATTATGAAAAAAATAATTAATGGTAATTGATAAAATAATTATTATTTTATATAATGATTAAAAACACACATGCCGCCAATAGATTGTCTAACGAGTTTATTAACAAACTCAACGAAGGAAACCGACCCGCGAGTGATGGATTTCAATTGAATCAATTTGAATTGTGGAGTAGTCATGGTGCCCCATTAGTTAATCAACCATTAACTGAATTTGGCGATCTTGTCTCACATGAGAAGAGCACCATTCAAAACACATTAACAGACATTTCTGATAAAAAAGAAAATGCGGATGTTGTTGATTTAGCCACTGCCGTTAGCAGTTTGGCTTATTTAAAGAAAGCAGTTCAGAATGCTGAGGCAAGAGAATTTCAATTAACCTCCCCGCAAGATACAAGACTTGACAATTTACAGAAATCAGTTGATATTATTAGACAATCCGTTTCAAGTGAATAATTAATTATTTTTAAATTCTATATTTTTTTTTATTAGTATAATAAGCAGTGTAAATTCTACAACCACAACAACAAAAAAATGGAAGGAAAGGATAGTAAAAATACTGAGGAGTTGATGACCCTCAACAACCTCAGATATGAATTGCCAGCAAATCTAGCACTCACCGAACAGGGAAGTATCTTTAAGAAGAACTTTGCCTACCAGCAGACTTATACCAGTGCGTCGGGGACTGAAATGATTTTTACATTACAGGCAAGCACTGATTTTGTTTATGGAAAGAATTGTTATTTGTCGTTTGATATTAAAGCAGATGGGTTGGTAGCCACTGATGGAAAAGATAATGTTGCTTGTGCTATTGGTTTCCAGAACACTCCCGCAACTGCTATTTTTGAAAGATTTTTGTTGGAAAGTAAGGATGGTAGCGAACTTGAACGAATTGAAGATTTGAACAAGATGGTGCGAAATATTCTCCCGTGGCATTATCCATTTGATTATCGCCGACAGGCACAGATGTCTGGACAGAGAGAAAGCGTTGATGTTATGGCTAGCGTTACAGACGATGCAGTTACTTACTTTGCGGTCAATGTCCCCACTGCTGGTAGTGTTGCGACTGGCAATTATTTGAGAGTCTGTATTCCTCTTCATTACTTTTCGGGAGTGTTTAATGAAGAAACTCTCATTCCTCCCTCTTTGATTAGTGGTATGAGGCTTCGTTTGACATTTGCCCCGCCACAGGAAGCATTGACTATTATTGGAACCACTTATGCTAAGGTTCCCGCTGGATTCTCTGGATCGGCTCTCACTTATACCATATCAAATCCTGTTATTATGTTGGAAACCTTCTCGCTTGCTCCTGCTGTGCAGAGAAATATTTTGGAACAGATGGGAAGCAAGGATGGTCTTCCATACACTTATGAAACATATTACAATCAAAAGGCAAATCCTGGCACTTCCGATGATTTTAATCTTCAAGTGAATAAAGCCGTTGCTCGTGCTCAGTGCTTGTATATCGTCACTCAAAATGTAATCGCAAATAATGCTAGTATTGACAACTTGGGAACGGCTCAAATGCCTTACAGACAATATCAATGCCGTATTGGCGATTGGTATGCTCCACAGCAGAAGATGGAAATCGGTGGCACCACTGATACACTTGCCTCCGTTCAACGAGGATGTGCCGAGTTGTATGCTAACAATCTCCAAGCGACTATGGGCATTCGTGATGCTTACATGTCTTCATCTGTTTCTCTTGAAAACTTTCGTAAGTATTATTCTGCTACGGGAGTTTCCACTACTGCTACAAATGGTGGTTTTGCTACCATTATCCAGACACTCAATCAATCACCACACATTGGAGCATCTGGTCTTGCGGTTAATAACTCACGAACTGCCGAGGTTACTATTCGGTATGCTTCTGATTATAACGCAGATCGTGCCATCACCGCTTGGTTGAAATATGTTAAAGTTGCGTCTATTTATCCATCACGTGCCGTGGTCAAACAATAGCCCTTATTTATTCAAAATCTCTCTTAGTATGTGTAGTTTAAACAAAAAAATATTATTTAAATATAACACTATTAAAAAATATAAAAACGATAATGCCTGACTATAAACAAGGTAAAATATATAGTCTTAGATCATATCAAACTGATCAAGTCTATATCGGTTCAACTATTCAACCATTGTATAAAAGACTTTATTCACATAAGTTAGATTACAAAAAATGGATGAAAGGCAAGTATAATTATGTATCTTCTTATGAAATCGTTAAATATGACGATGCATTTATTGAGTTAATAGAAGAGTATCCTTGCGAAAACAAAATGCAATTGGATAGACGAGAGGGTCAAATTATAAGAGTCACAGACAAATGTGTAAATATGCTAATAGCGGGTAGAACTAAAAAAGAATATATAGCAGATAACAAAGATAAAATACTTCAAGATAAAAAAGAATATTATGAACAAAATAGGGAGAGAATCCTTCAAAGAGTTAAAGAATGTTATAGAGCAAATAAAACTATAATCCTTCAACGAGATAAAGAATATAGAACTAATAATAAAAATAAGATAAGTAGACGAAGAAAAGAACTTCGTGAGAAAAATAAAGATATAATCCTTCAACGAGATAAAGATTATTACGAAAAAAATAGAAATAAGATAAGTCAACAAAGGAAAGACTATTATGAAAAAAATAAATATATAATTAAGGCTAAACGAACTCCAATTGGTCTATTCGTATTTGGCCTATAAATTTAATTTAATTAGAATAATATTTTTTGCTGTATATAGCAATGGCGTTCACGATCTCTCAATTGGAGGATGAAAAGCGCACCCGCAAAAATTTCCTCCTTCGCGTCTCCTCAAGCGATAAAACAGAATCAAAATCCGCTTCTACTCACAATGGCCGTTTCGTTGTTGATTTACCAGCAACTGGCCGTAATATTGATATAATCAGTGCTTATGTCGTTAAGAGTATCTCTATCCCAAATGTTTTCCCAAACATACCGAGTTATGCCAACACTCTCACATTGATTAAAACAACTGGATCGGCTACAAAAACGGCAATCGTAACAGAAAATCAATACACCATTGATACGTTTATTACCGCCCTTCAAACTGCGGTTAATTCAGCAATTACCCCTAACTCCGTAGTTATAACTTTGAACTCCGTTAATAAATTGAATTTTGCTTTCACTGGTGATACGTATGCTTTTGACTATGATAATAGCACGATTAGAGACAAGATAGGACTGACTGCCGAAATTTCGGCGGCGGCGAGTAGCACGATGCAGTCTATTGTGAATTTAATCGGTGAAACGGCCGTTTATGTTCATAGTCGTGCTTTAAATCAATCTGGTCTAGTTGAAGCAAATGGTAATTTCTCTGTCGTTGGTAAATGTAATTTAGACAAGCCCTATGGAGTCCAGTGCTATTTTGAGAGTTCTAATGATGTTGCCGATTACGTCCCATTTAATACGACGAAAAGTTTAAGATCTATTGATATTGTAATTAGAAATGCGAGCGGTGAAGTTTTGGAGGTTCCTGTCAATTTTGAAGTTTCAATTCTCCTAAAGGCCTATCATGCGTAATAAAAAAGAAAAACTATAAAATATAATGACATTCATAGAAAATTTAGATATACTATTTACATTGATACAAAATATCAACTTACGACGGCAACAACAACATAAAACATTAATTCCATGTGGTGCCAATATTGACCAGTTTTACAAATATTTGAAGACAAATCACGCACAACTAACCGAAGAATTAATCAAGGATAAAGATTTTGAATACATAAAAAAAATGTCAATAGAGATACAAAAGAAAGTTGATAAATAAGCACGAATAATATTCTTTTTTTGTTTAGATGATGTCTTCAATCCAGTTTAATGAAGCGTAAATACTCGCACCTGTTCCTGCCACTAGAGATGCTGACACAGTCAATGTCTTACCCGTTCCAATTTTTAGGTTATAGCGAGACAAATCAATGTAAATAGAAGCACCTACAGATAATATATATGTTAATACTATGTTTCCGCCAGTGCGGGTAGTTCCTGCTGTATCTACTTCCACTATTGATGTGTTGGTATCATAATTGGAATATGACGGAGTGCCTCCAAGTGTCGCATTTAATGTTATCTTTGCTATACATATTTTGTCACTTGTATTGCTCACACACAAATTTTCAAAATAAATAACATTGTAATTCGTCTTACTATTAAATGTGGCGCGGTTTCTAATGGTAAATATAGAAGTCTCCGTCGTTCCTATAGTTTTGACATTGTCATACGAATTGGTTATAGCAATAGTGCGGTCAATAGTCCCTTCAACCGCCAAAAACATGCTCGCCGTTTTCATTACAACGGATTGGAGGCTTGATGAATACGCCTTCGCATAAACAGCAAACGCCGCCTGATCCAACGATGGAGTGGTGGCAGTGCTCGCGTATTTAATCGCATGAATTACTTCCATTCGTCCAGTGCGGGGATTTTCAATTTTAAATGTAATCTGACCGCTACCCAGATATTGAACAACGATTTCAAACACATTCAATTTAGTAAAATCAATCGTGGGAAAGTTTCCCGTATTATCACATTTATCAACATTCCACGCATATTGACTAACCACATTTTCAACACTCCCTGCCGTTCTCACAACTGACATTCCCGAGTTTGATTGTCTAAAACATAAATTGTCTGCTGGTGTGCCTATGCCGATATCGCAATTAAAAGTAGTCGCGGTGGTAGATGACGGAAACAATGCGGAGAATCTAGCAACCAAGCCCATGCCACTTCTATATTTTGCTCTTTCAATAGTCGTAATCTGTGCGGTTGAATTACCAGAGGCCGATGTCGTCAAAACCGCCATTGAATTAGCAGTTGATACCACCCCGCCGTTTGTTTCTGTTTTGTCAAAGAAACGAGTATTTATGCCGTATGTAAATACATTTTGTAATACTGGCGACAAAGTGGCCGTTCGTAATTCTCCGAAGGCCGTTGTAGGTAGTGCGTCTCTTATAGCATCCGTTGATAATGAAGAAGAAGATGACGATGTAGTTGATGACGATGATGTATTCGTGCTTTGACCAAACAAATTCATTTTATATTTTGTATAATATAAAACATGTCAATAATAATACACGAATTGCCAAGTGATATAGTTGGACACATAAGAACATTTGTTTATGCAGAAATGCCCCAGCCGAAATATGGAGAAGAATTCTGTAATATATGTGGCTTGTCTCGCACATTCCAGTCGCACCCTCCTATTATAGCAGTTGATATTGATAATGAAGATGGTGTTCAGTTTTTCACAATCTGTTCTATTAATTGCTACAGACAAGAGATTAATATTAGAGCAAAATATCGTGAGCCTTCATTGATTGTGGTTAAGTATTAATTATGTATTAAACACAACAATATGAAACAATATAAAACAATAGAAAGCAATGATCACACGAAAACCAAAAGCAATTACGATTGACTATAAGAATGCCAAATTATATACACTCCGCTCGCCACATACTGATAAGGTGTATGTCGGGGCTACTACTCAGACATTAGCCTTACGATTAGGACAACATAGGGATAAGTATAAACAATGGATAGGTGGGAAATATCATTATACTTCTTCTTTTGAAATCATAAAAACAGGAGATGCTTATATTGAATTACTTCGTGAATGTCCATGTGAAAATAAAGAGCAATTAGCAAAAGTAGAAGGTGAGGCCATAAGAAATACTCTTAATTGTTGTAATAAGGTAGTCCCAGATAGAACGAGGAAAGAATATTTCACAAAATATTACCAAGATAATTGTGAAAAATTCAAAGAACATCAAAAAGAATATCAACAAAAAAACAAAGACAAAGTTAGAGAATATCTAAAGGAATACCGCGAAGCCAATAAAGAAAAAATAAAGGAACAACGACGCAAACGATACCAGCAAAAAAAACAACAATCAAATATTACTATTTCTCAACCTTCTCTTTAAGCCTTGCACTCCGTCTCACTGGCTTTGTTTCTCCCGATCGTTCTTTTTGTGGCGCTTCTTTTTTTTCTTTGATAAACTCATTTACTATTTTCGCGCCTATATGAGATATTTTCCTGAGTGCCGTATTTGTTATTTTCCCGCCGTAGTCATTCCATATTCGCTCAAGTAATTCGTTTTTATCTGCTCTGCTAGCACTTTTCCCTAATGGTGTATAACTGATTTCTTCGTCTCCGTTTTCACTTTCAATTTCATTAGTGTTATTTAAATTCAGACATAAATCTATTTTGCGTCTCAACTCCTCTAGTTCTGTTTTAATCCGTTCTGCCTTAATTTCTTCTGGATCTAACACATTCACCCACGAATAACTAAATGAAGTCAGTAAATCACCATGACCAAGCACATTGCTTAGCCACGTATTGTAATTAGTGGTTTTCGGATTGGCAAAATTACTATATGACAAACTAGCATATAGTTTTCGCAACATACTACTTTTCTGTGTGTATTCCGAAAGCCAAGGAAAGATTTTAATAATTCTTTTGTTTAGTTCATTGTTCTTTTGTTTATCAAGCACACCCTCGTTGTTGATAATAACTGCTTTTTTCTTTTTGAAATGGTTCCGTATTGAATTTACTTTTTCTATTACGAATTCAGGAGTAAAAAGGACGACAGGTCTCTCAGTCCAATTCTTTTTTTGCCCTTCTCTCTTTTTTGCTAGGTTATTCACTCGCAACCAAGAAGGTTTATCTGGTATCAATTCGTATGTGTTTTTATCAAATATTTCAACAGGCCTTGCTCCAATTGATATCATTAAAGCAAGTAGTTTAAGATAAGGGTCATTACTTAGTATCATATCATTCATTTTAGCCATTACATCACGAACATCAATTTGTATTTTTTGTTCATTTTTTGCTTTAACATCTTTCTTATACCCCTCAACGATATCAATCCGCTCGTCTTCATTCAGATTAAAATATTTATCCAGTTTGCTCATTTCATATACCTTTTCACTTTGATAAGGTTCTATTGCTTTTTTTCTTACTTCAGAAAGTCTTTGCCTTCTACTATTCAAATTAGGATACACGATAGCATATTTGGGATATATGGCTTTTAGTGCCTCAAGCACCTCTTCATCACTCGTTGGTGTGCTAAATAACGATATGATAGCATTATGAAAGGCAATACTTGGTTTCAACTCACTATCGTAGAAGTTGGACACGACCTCATAAATTTTATTTTCTGTAGTAGCAACTCTTAATTGTCTAACAAATTTCTTGTCATCTTTGCTCCACATTGGTCAGTGTATATTAGACAAGTCTATAATTTTTTTAAATTAAAATACTTAAATGTCGTAAATTTTCCTTTGGTTGCCGTGTCCGACGTTGGCCGAGGTCTTAATGACTACATTGTCCGAGGTATTAATGATTGAAAAGTAAACGTTGGCCGTCTAACATAAATAGCAGTGAGAGATTGAATAAAATTCGTTTTATTAAGGGGAGTGGCCAACGTTGGCCGAGGTCTTAATGATTACGTGTCCTACGTTAGAGAGCAGAGCAGTGAGAGAGTGAATAAAATTCGTTTTATTAAGCGGGGTGTCCAACGTTGGCCGAGGTCTTAATGACTACATTGTCCGACTTGGCCCTTATGGTGGTGGACACTTTTTGAGAGAGAGCAGTGAGAGAGTGAATAAAATTCGTTTTATTAATGGGGGTGTCCAACGTGTCCGACGTTTTGGACCCGCGGGGGAAATTTTCCAAAGGGGGGGGGGGGGTGAGTTTTTTTTTTCCTCCAGCGGGTATAAACCCCGGACACGTTGGACATGTTAAAAAATAGATAATAGTAAGAAGAATAATAAAGAAAATCGTTTAAAATTAATATTTAAAAGTGTCCAACGTTGTAAGGTCCCGAGGCGGACACGTTGGCCACGTTGGACACGGGGCAGGAAGAAGAAATATATTATCTCTCTCACCTGCTTATATATATTGATACATAAGGGCAAATATGTGTTAAACATAAGGGTCAATATTATATAAACAATCATGCCCAGTGCTGATGATCAACGCAGAAACAGACAAAATTATATATCACAAAAACATAGTGATAGTTTCGCGGAGTTGAGAATGCAAAGATACAATAAGGAATATTATGCGCGGAATAAAGAAAAAATAACACAAAGAAAGAAGCAATACAGACTGGAAAACAAAGACAAGATAAAAGAATACAATAAAGCGTATCACGAGAAAAAGAATGTAATTAAAAGGAATACAATTGAAAAACCACTTACTGAACGACAGAAAAAGAAAAAGGAATATATGAAGAAATACGATCAGCAACGAAGCATGCTTAAAATCCAATATGAGAAAAAATATGGTGAGAAACCAGACAAGAACATAAACCAATCGACTGCTTATTTCAGCGAAAATAGAAAGCCTATTAAAATTCAGACCTGACCGAGACAATTTCCCATAAAAAATGGAAACTAGAGACGAGAAAGGTGAGGTCAAAAAGCACACCGCCAAAATTCTAACTGCGGGGTTTTGGACAACTTTCTGTTTTTTGTATAAAGTAGTCCAGACTGCTTTTTTGCTTTTTGTATAAAGTTGGTCAGACTGCTTTTTTACTCTTGTGTTGGGGTGCCCCCTCCCCCCACAATCGGCTACGCCGATTGTTGCCCCCCTCCCCCATTTCTTTCATTTTTTATGTGTGTGATCATTTATCTACAATAGACAGGTCCATTCATATATCATAATACAAGCACTAAAAACACATAAAACACACACAGGAAGACAGAAAACAAACCTTTGTTTTACAAAAACACACATTTCTTTAACAACTAATTCAACAAACAAAGCACACTAAGAGAGATTTAGACGAAATAACAACAAAATCATATTTAAACGAAGTTTAATATATATTTTTATGAAATAAAAATATGATTTTGTTGTTATTTCGTCTAAATCTCTCTTAGTGTGCTTTGTTTGTTGAATTAGTTGTTAAAGAAATGTGTGTTTTTGTAAAACAAAGGTTTGTTTTCTGTCTTCCTGTGTGTGTTTTATGTGTTTTTAGTGCTTGTATTATGATATATGAATGGACCTGTCTATTGTAGATAAATATATATATATATATATATATATATATATATATATATATATATATATAAGAACCAAAGCAAGTACACCCACCGCCAGTTCAGACTTAACGCAGGTGTGTCTATCTATCTATCTATCTATCTATCTATCTATCTATCTATCTATCTATCTATCTATCTATCTAAGAACCAAAGCAAGTACACCCACCGCCAGTTCAGACTTAATAAAATTGTATATATACTTTGTATATATGGTTTTTGTCGTTATTTTGTCTAAATCTCTCTTGTTGTGCTTCATGTGTCGTTTTTTGTAAAACAAAGTTATGTTTTTGATATATTTGAATGTCTGTTTTTGTTGTGTCCTATGTTGTTTTTTTATGTTTCTAATGCTTGTTTTATAATATACAACATAGACTTGTCTATCCAACATAAATGATCACACCACAAAAAATGGGGAGAAGGGGGGGGGGGAATAACACAATGAGAAACCCCAAGTCATTTAATTAAAAATGATTAGTAAATGGGGACAACCCACTTAATTCTATCTTCATTAGCCCCCACCTTTTCACAAAAGCAGAGAGAGGGAAAAAAAAAGAATTTCCTCACCCCCTTCTCCCTCCTCCCCAACCTTAAGTGATGCGAGAAAGTAAGAAGTTTTCTTTTTTTTTGGGCTCCTCATTGTTCCGTCCACGGGAACCCAAGCAAAAAGATAATTCTCATCCCTATCTTTCGCCCTGCCACGTGGAGTATAATATCTGACGCCGTTTTCCATGACTTCAAAGCCATCTACCAAACCAAGGCCGACAAAGCCAGCAGACGCGCGAATAAATTTCGCGTCTTGATGTTCAATGGGGGCTTTCTTTTCAACAGCAGTCCAAGTCTTCCAAAAACCTACAACCACATTCATTCTCATAAAAAGAGAAACAATTGAGTTAGGACTTACCCGCAGGGGCAGGGGCAGGGGCGGGATTGATGTTCATTTCACCAACTCCTTCAACCAATTCTTCAGGCTCTCCCATTGTCTGTTACACACACCGAAAAGCATGTGTAATAGAAATTCCTTTTAATTAGGGTGGGGTTTTAAACCCCTTGGTTTTTAAGAAAACCAATTACACAAAGTCTTTTTATTCCGAGTTGCTATCCGCACTCTCGGTTCTATAGACTCTGTGCATGTTTCTATTGTGTTCCCGTTTAATATTTCTATTAATGCTATCATTTACGTATTCGTTAATACCATCATTGTAGTATTTGTTAAACGAAGAATTAAACGATAAATGTTCTTTTTCAATACCAACAAGAATTTTATTCAAGACAATAAGTTGGCCACGATTATCATTTTTCCACTTATAGAAATTATCGCGTTCTTTTTTTTTTTTTTCCCAATTTCTTTTTTCTCAAGCGAACGATTATATCCTCCTCTACTTCATTATTTTCAATAGTCATTCGTTTTAACATCTCATTGATAGCATCAACTTTTATTATGTCTGATTGTTTCTTTTCAACGAGACGCGCAATTTCTTTATCATTTTTTGAAATTCTTTCTTCGCAAGCGATTTTATCCTTATTTAGTCTATCCTTACAAGGTCTGCGAATTTCGTTTTCCTCCAACCAATCTGTTTTAGTTTTGTTTCTACTAGGAATTAAGTCCATTACTGCGACAAAAAAGTGTAATTTTGTCGCAACAAAAAAGCGAAATTCTGCTGAAACCTCTGCGACACTGAAACCCGAAAAATGAAAAAATGTCGCAACAAAAAAGCGAAATTTTGTCGCATGGTGGTTTTCCAAAAAATAGAATTTTCTAGAAAATAACATGTGGCTAATAAATTCAAATACTTTTTTTTCTGTATCACTGGTAGGTTCATTCGGCGCTGAAACTAATGGATTCAACCTAGTCATTGAAATTTTAGGTTGCGGGTTCAATTCCAAAGGATGTTCCAGCGTCGTAATATACGTACCTTTTTATTTTTTTTCGTCCATTTCAAATACTTCAAATACCATTTTTCCTGTATCACTGGTAGGATTGCGGAAGGGAAAACCAATGGGTTCAAAGGTGGATATTGAATTTTTAGGTTGCGGGTTCAATTCCAAGTGGTTCTCTTCTTCTAGCAAATCCTTTTTTTTGCTTAGCTATAACGATTTTTTTTGGTGAATATAAGAGCAGGGAGAGTGATAATACCTTCTCCTATTGGTGGCCAACCCCAAGGTTGGCAGTGTCCGACCTTGTTTTTTAAAGGTTGAACACTTTTTCCTTATTAAATTTCAATATTTTATATATAATTCTTCTTCGTATTACACATTTTTTTTATTGTCCAACCTGTCCGACCTTTTATTAAAAAAAGTAAATTTTTTTTCCTCTCCCCATTTTTCTAATGGACACACAAAAAAATTTCTAAAAAAAAGGGTTGGACTTGGACATCTTGGACACGATTAATACTAAGACGAATTTCTTTCACTCTGTTGCTTAATAGCACTCTCAGGTGTCCAAGTCGCCAAACGACGATTTTCAGCGTTTTCTAGCGCGGGTGGATTTTCTATTTTTGACTTAGAAAAAATATAGACTTGTCTTATATACACTACGATGTGGAGCGAAGATGACAAGAAGTTTGTTAGGCAGTTAAGAGTTGCTACTACTGAAAGATAAATTTATGAAGTGGTGTCCAACTTCTACGATAGCGAATTAAAACCAAGTATAGCCTTTCATAATGCTATTATATCGCTATTTAGCACACCAACTAGTGATGAAGAGGTGCTTGAGGCACTAAAAATAATATATCCTAAATATGCTATCGTGTATCCAAATTTGAATAGTAGGCGACAAAGACTTTCTGAGGTGAGAAAGAAAGCGATAGAGCCTTACCAAAGCGAAAAAGTATATGAAATGAGCAAACTGGATAAGTATTTTAATCTGAATGAAGACGAGCGGATTGATATCGTTGAGGGATATAAGAAAGATGTCAAAGTAAAAAATGAACAAAAAATACAAATTGATGTCCGTGATGTAATGGCTAAAATGAACGATATGATATTAAGTAATGACCCTTATCTTAAACTGCTTGCCTTGATGATAGCAATTGGAGCAAGGCCTGTGGAAATATTTGACAAAAACACATATGAATTAATACCAGATAAACCTTCTTGGTTGCGAGTGAATAACCTAGCGAAAAAGAGAGAAGGACAAAAAAAGAATTGGACTGAGAGGCCTGTTGTCCTTTTTACTCCCCAGTTTGTAATAGAAAAAGTAAATTCAATACGAAATCATTTCAAAAAGAAAAAAGCAGTTATTATTAACAGCGAAGGGGTGCTTGATAAACAAAAAAATAATGAACTAAATAAAAGGATTATCAAAATCTTCCCTTGGCTATCAGAATAGACGCAGAAAAGCAGTATGTTGCGAAAACTATATGCTAGTTTGTCGTATAGTAATTTCGCCAATCCGAAATTAGAGAATTTTAACACGTGGGTAAGCAATGTATTGGGACACGGCGATATGCTCACTAGTTTTAGTTATAGTTGGGTTAATGTGGCCGACCCTGAAGAAATTAAGGCAGAAGGGATTAAAACAGAATTAGAGGAATTGAGACGCAAAATAAATTTATATTTGAATTTAAATAATACTAATGAAATTAAAAGCGAAAACGGAGACGAAGAATGTAGTTATATACAATTAGGTAAAAGCGCTAGTAGAGAGGATAAGTATAAATTGCTTGAGCAGATTTACAATGATAACCCTAATATTACAAATACTAAACTACGAAAATTAAGCGGGATTGGAGCCGTTATTGTCAATACTTTTATTAAAGAGAAGAGGGGCGAAGCGACAAAGAACGAAGCGAAAAAAGAAGAGGAAACAAAAGCGCCATTAAGAAGAAGCACGAGAAATAAAAAGAAAGTCAATACTTAACAACAACTAAAGGCGGTTCTCCATATCTTGCTCTAAGATTAGACTCTCGCCTGTAGCATTTAATGGAGCAGATTGTAAAAAACTCAATGCTATCTACGCCATAGAAATCACCTGCTATAATCGGTGGGTGCCACTGGAATGTGCGAGACAAGCCACATGTATTACAAAATTCTTCTCCATATTTCGGCTGGGGTATTTCTGCATAAACAAATGTCCTTATATGTCTAACTATATCACTCGGCAATTCGCGTATTATTATTGACATGTTTTATATAATATAAAATATAAAATGAACCTTTTTGGTCAAAGCACAAATACGACATCGTCATCAACTACATCGTCATCTTCTTCTTTATCTATTGATAGCATAAGAGACGCACTACCAACAACGGCATTTGGAGAATTGAGAACGGCTACTTTGTCGCCAGTATTACAAAATGTATTTACATATGGTATTAATACGCGATTCTTTGACAAAACGGAGACTAATGGCGGGGTGGTATCAACTGCTAATTCAATGGCGGTTTTGACTACATCGGCCTCAGGTAATTCAACCGCGCAGATTACGACAATTGAAAGAGCAAAATATAGAAGTGGTATGGGTTTAGTTGCTAGATTCTCCGCATTGTTTCCGTCATCTACCACCGCAACCACTTTCAATTGCGATATTGGCATAGGCACACCAGCAGACAATTTATGTTTTAGACAATCAAACTCGGGAATGTCAGTTGTTAGAACCGCGGGAAGTGTAGAAAACGTGGTTAGTCAATATGCGTGGAATGGTGATAAATGTGATAATACTGGAAACTTCCCCGCAATTGATTTTACTAAATTGAACGTGTTTGAAATAGTCGTCCAATATCTGGGTAGCGGTCAAATTACATTCAAAATTGAAAACCTAGCACTGGCCGAATGGAAACAATCCACGCAATACAATACGCGAGCACTGCTACTACTCCATCATTAGACCAGGCGGCATTTGCTGTTTATGCGAAGGCGTATTCATCAACCCTTCAATCCGTTGTAATGAAAACGGCGAGCATGTTTTTGGCGGTTGAGGGGAATATTGATAGGACTATTGCTATAACCACTTCGTATGATTCGGTTAAAACTATAGGAGCAACTGAGAATGCCATATTTACTATTAGAAACCGCGCCACATTTAACAGCAAAACGAATTACAACATAATCTAATTCGAGAATCTATGTATCAGCAATTCGGACACTAAAACATGTATCGCGAGAATTATTCTTAATACCACATTAGGAGGAACACCTTCTTACTCTAATTACGATACCGCCACATCATTGGCCGAGGTAGATACAGCGGGGACAACAAGAACGGGTGGAAGTGTGATATTTACATATGTATTATCTGGCGCTTCATCCATATACATTGATTTGTCTCAATATAATATCAAGATAGAAACAAGCAAAACATTTACTATATCCGCACAAATACAAGCGGTGGAACCGCAAATGTCTATGCTTCATTAAACTGGATTGAAGACCAAATTTAAATAAAAAAAGAAGGTTTTATTTATGGCAAAATATTATATCATAGAATATTGTATTTGCGCATCACTTTCTTTTCTATCTCTATTGACATTTTTTTTATGTATTCAAAACCCTTATCCTTGATTAACTTTTCTGTTATACGTGCGTGATTTCTCTTCAAATATATGTAAAACTGGTCAATATTAACACCGCAGGGGATTTGTTCTTTATGTTGTCGTCGTCGGCGTGAGTTGATAGATTGTATCAAGGTAAACAACACATTTAACCTTTTTATAAATGTCATTATATTAATGTATTCTTTTTTTTCTTAAGCATGGTACGCCTTGAGAAGAATACTAACCTCGAAGTTCAATGGGCATTCAAGCACATCTCCACTCGCATTTCTAATAACGATGTCAATGGATCGTAAGGATTTGGTACTATTAAACGGGACGTAATCTGCGATGTCGTTTGACGATTCAAAGTAGCACTGGACTCCATAGGGCTTATCTAAATTACATTTACCAACGACAGAGAAATTACCATTTGCTTCAACTAAACCAGACTGATTTAAAGCACGGCTATGGACATAAACGGCCGTTTCACCGATTAGATTGACTATGGATTGCATCGTGCTACTCGCCGCCGCCGAGATATCGGCAGTTAGTCCTATCTTGTCGCTAATAGTGCTGTTATCGTAATCAAAAGCATACGTATCACCAGTGAAAGCAAAATTCAATTTATTAACGGAGTTCAAAGTTATAACTGCGGAGTCGGGGGCAATTGCTGAATTAACTGCAGTTTGAAGAGCGGTAATAAATGTATCAATGGTGTATTGATTTTCTGTTATGATTGCAGTTTTTGTAGCCGATCCAGTTGTTTTAATCAATGTGAGAGTGTTGGCATAACTCGGTATGTTTGGAAAACGTTTGGAATAGAGATACTTTTAACGACATAAGCACTGATTATATCAATATTACGACCAGTTGCTGGTAAATCAACGACGAAACGGCCATTGTGAGTAGAAGCGGATTTTGATTCTGTTTTATCGCTTGAGGAGACGCGAAGGAGGAAATTTTTGCGGGTGCGCTTTTCGTCTTCTAAGTTGGAGATCGTAAATGACATTGCTATATTATAAATTATATATTATTCTAATTTTTAATTTTTTTTATTGTTTTACGACACATCTACTGGGATAGATAGACGCCACTTTGACGTATTTCAACCAAGCGGTGATGGCGCGATCTGCGTTATAATCGGCCGCATAACGAAGACTGACTTCCGCAGTTCGCGAGTTATTAACCGCAAGACCAGATGCTCCAATGTGTGGAGATTGGTTGAGAGTCTGGATAATAGTAGCAAATCCTGGGTTAGATGTAAGTCCCGTTTTATCTGAAGTAGAATAATACTTGCGAAAGTTTTCAAGAGAAACAGACGAAGACATGTAAGCATCGCGAATACCCATAGTCGCTTGGAGATTGTTAATATATAGTTCGGCACATCCTCTCTGAACGGCAGCAAGAGTATCGGTGCTTCCTCCGAGTTCCATCTTTTGTTGCGGAGCATACCAATCCCCAATACGACACTGATACTGCTTATAATTCATTTGAGCAGTTCCAAGGTTATCAATACCAGCATTGTCAGCGAGCACGTTTTGCGTGATTATATACAAGCACTGAGCACGTGCTACTGCCTTATTTACTTGAAGATTAAAATCATCGGAAGTCCCCGGATTTGCCTTTTGGTTATAATATGTTTCATAAGTGTATGGAAGCCCATCCTTGCTTCCCATCTGTTCCATAATATTTCTCTGGACAGCGGGAGCAAGAGAGAATGTCTCCAGCATTACAACTGGATTTGATACGGTGAAAGTCAAAGCGGAACCATCAAACCCAGTAGAAACCTTACCATCAGTGCTTCCGATAATGTTAAATGCTTCCTGAGGTGGCGCAAATGTCAAACGAAGCCTCATACCACTAATTAGAGAGGGAGGAATGAGAGTTTCTTCATTAAACACCCCCGAGAAGTAATGGAGAGGAATACAAACTTTCAAATACTGACCAGTGCCCACGACCGTGGGAGTATTAATAGCAAAATCAACAACTGAATTGTCGGTAATATTAGCATTAACTTCCACATTCTCTCGTTGTCCCGCCATCTGTGCCTGTCGGCGATAATCAAAAGGATAATGCCACGGGAGAGTATTTCGCACCAGTTTATTCAAATCTTCAATTCGTTCAAGTTCGCTACCATCCTTACTTTCCAACAAAAATCGTTTCAAAAATAGCAGTTGCTGGCGTGTTTTGAAAACCGATCGCGCAGTTATTTCCTGCGGTCGTAACCAACCCGTCGGCCTTGACATCAAACGACAAATAGCAATTCTTTCCATAAACAAAATCAGTGCTTGCCTGTAGTGTAAAAATCATTTCAGTCCCAGACGAACTGGTATAAGTCTGCTGGTCGGCGAAGTTCTTCTTAAAGATACTCCCCTGCTCAGTGAGTGCTAGATTTGCTGGCAACTCATATCTGAGGTTGTTGAGAGTCATCAACTCCTCCGTGTTTTTACTATCCTTTCCCTCCATTTTTTGTTGTTGTGGTTGTAGTTTTTACACTGCTTATTATACTAATAAAAAATATAGAATTTAAAAATAAATAATTATTCACCTGAAACGGATTGTCTAATAATATCAACTGATTTCTGTATATGGTCAAGTCTTGCATCTTGCGGGGAGGTTAATTGAAATTCTCTCGCATCAGCATTTTCAACCGCTTTCTTCAAATAAGCCAGACTGCTAACGGCAGTGTCCAAATCAACCACATCCGCAGTTCCTTTCTTATCAGAAATGTCTGATAATGTGTTTTGAATAGTAGAAGATTTGTGTGGGACTAAATCGCCAAATTCTGTCACTGGCTGATTAACTAACGGGGCGCCATTGCTACTCCACAATTCAAACTGATTCAATTGAAATCCATCACTTTTAGGTCGGTTTGCTTCATTCATCTTGTCAATAAATCCATTTGACAATCGCATAGAAACACTCGTATTTTTAATCATCGTATATAATATAAGTTAATTTAATTTAAATCAACTTTAAAATATATAAATATCCGCATAATATATTATTTTATTCTCCTCTAATTATTTTTTTCATAATTTGTAAATTCTTGTGTGTAATTCTCTCCTCTTTTATTTTCATTAAATCAGCCATGGCTTGATTAATAGTGTTATTATCTGATACTTGTGATGGTTTTTTAGGTTTTTTTATTTTTCTGGTGGCGGTGTCTCTTTAGAAGCATCTTTTATTGCTTCTATCTTACTTGCTGGTGTTGTAGTAGTTTGTTTTGGCACAGAAACAGGAGTTGGATTGACGGACTTTGGCAAAGAATGTTCAACCTTAGGTGCTGGAGACATTTCAACTGGTTTCGCATTTGGTTCAGGAGATGAATTATTCGCTGATGCTATGTCTGGTGCTTTTCTTTTCAATGCTTCATATGGCATTTGGTCAGGTTGTCCGCTGGCAATTGGTTCGTTAAGTGTTTTCTTTGCCCTAGGTGCTTTTGGACGGATTTGACTTTTAATCTTGCCACTCTTGATATCTTCTTCTATTTTTCTAATTGCTACATGTTCGGGTGTTCCCTTACGAATTGTTGTGAGTTTGCCTTGTCCATTTTCTTTATACCAAATTGACATTGCTTGATGATAAGGGGTCGCATATAGTTTCTGTGCTGACATATTATATTATTATGAAACAAAAAAACTTTTTAATTGAATTAGTTTATAAATTGGTCATATCTCTGTCCTTGTTTAGTCGTAATATTGTGGAGAAATTCTTTCTAAATTGGGCTGTTCTATCGCTGACTGTGTTATTGATTGCCAGAAATGAATAAGGTTCTGCCGTAGCATACTTAACCATATTGTAAAATTCTTTTTTTGTTAGAAACGGACTTTCATATTCATCTGCCAGTCTGTCAAGTTCGCTCCTTCTTACTCCGTTAAAAATAATCATCCAATGGCAGTTAATTCTTACTCGTCGCGGAAGTTGTGTATAACTCTGAGTTGCTACCCAGACTGACACTTTGGCATGTGTTGAAGCGAAAAACAACTCAGTAAGCACTTCTGATTTAAGAAAAGTTTTACTTTGTGCGATGTCATCCAATAACAATAATATCTTTGGTGCTTTCTTAAAACCTTTCGTCTTAATCAGTTCTTTTTGTTTAGTTAATATTTCGCGCATTAGTTCTGGGCGGTCTTCTTTGATTATGTCTTCTTTTTTTAACTTGAGAGTGTCCTCCAAAATCGGGCACGGACTTAAGCAAAAGACTACTATTCTATCATAAAAACCTTTCAACATGTTCTTTTTGGCGAGTAGATTACAAATCATAACTGATTTACCCCCGCCAGTGCTGGCGCATATAACCATCGTGCCCATCGCTGGCAATATCCCTTCTTCTTGAATAGGAAGCAGTTTGACACTATCTCGTTGTGTTTTAATCGGTTGTATTTCTAAGTTATTATGAAATTTAGGGGGCTTCTTGTTTTCTATTTCTGTTATTACTGGCCTGTCAATAGTAAATTCCTCGTGTGCTTTTTCTATGTTGGTTTTCTCCAGATTCTGCTTCAAAAGTGCTTTTCGTGGCAACTTGTTTGCTATTAATCCTTTATGTATAGATTTAGGCATCTAAAGTTGATTTAATTTAAATTAACTTTTCTTATATTATGGGTTTTGAAAATAGTTTGGATTATATCTATAATTATCATATTCGGCACCAAATGGTTGGGGTGGTGAAGCATAATTATAGAAATAAGGAGAGTAAGGACTACCAAAAGCATAATTACTTGGAGGATTGACGAGCGGTTTAAAATCTTTTCTTTCTGGACGAGTTTGAACTTGTCGCGGGATTTCCGCTGAGAAGTTTCGTGTTAGTTTGCGCTTCATTTTTGGTAATTTTCGTGTCTCTCTCATTCGTTGTTGAATAACGGCTCTATTGTATCTATTAAGCATAAAATTGTTGTTTGTGTTGTGAAGATTGTGTTATCTAACAATTCAAAATCATTTTTAGTTGCCAGCATACGATCACGTCTTTGTTCGTTGCCTTTAATAAGTGGATTAGTTTTTGAAGTGCCGATACCTCCATTCTGATCACTTCGCATAAGAAAACGGATAAGTGCTAACATATATTCCCTTTCATCCTCGGGAGTTTTACCCATAATTTTATCAACAAGTTTATCAATGCTTCTCATATTACTATCTACCATTTGGTCATTGGCGACATTTTGTTGTTCTTCGTTTTTTAGATCAGTCTGTGGCGGTTGGACTGGTTCTTCAACAAATCCGCCTGTTCTTGGCACTAGTGGCACTGGCAATGGTGCTGGTGTTGCTTGCGGTGGTGCGGGTGTTGCTTGCGGTGGTGCTGGCGTTGCTTGTGGTGGATTAGTTTTTTCAACTTGACTATCTTTTAACTCTGACTCTTCTAATTGCTTCATTTGTTCTGGTATCAATTTACCCCTCACTTCTTTGTAAATTCTCTTATCCAAAATATCATCTGCGTCTGCTACGTCTGACATACTAGCACCTTGATTTAGTGCTTGTTTAATAGCCTCTTCCCATCCAACTTTTGGATCGTCATAATTGGAAAGTTTAATTTTCTTTCCAGTTTTCTCTCTCAACGATTTAACAAATCCCTTTAAGTGCCTCGTTTGGGCACCTTTATCATCAAGTATGAGCAAGTTATTGCCCAGTCCAATAGTATCTGCTACTACCATATTGTCTGAGTATGCGATCGGGACTTCAGCACTAAGATTTATATCTTTTTCTATACTTGGTGGAATATATTTTGTGCTCTGTGTATTTATTTTTTCTATAAAATTATTAATTGTCGTCTCATTCGCCAATTGGATAAGAGAATAACCTTTCACACCATCGGCTGTTTCTTGCGATTTAACCATTTTGTTAAAACCATCAACGAGTTCCGCATATTGTTTATTAAATGTAGCAGGATTGGCTACTTTATTTACTTTAAATGTTGCATCCTTTATCAAAACTGCCCACATTCTTCACGATACCAATCATGGACATCAATGTTTTATCTACATCGCCTATAAATCCGTTATACTTCGCATCTGGAGGAGTGGTTTTGATAGTTTTCCAAAACTTCATCGCATCCCAAAAAGATACTCCGCCACGTGCCCTCCCCTGTGCTTCTAAGGCCATTCTAGATATATCCGCTTTTGAAAACATTGAGTTGTAATTGTCAAAAATACTCTTGGCAACTTCGGCCGTAGCCAATCCATTACTCGTTAGATAATCACTCATATTGGTGATTCTTTCAAAGTATCGTTTATCGGCAAAGTCTTGGACATTCTTATCACCTGACGCATGCAATAAATCATGTTCAAAAGCAACTAAGTCCAAAGCATCTGCTGGTAGAATTTAGGGAAATTTGCCACGAGTTCTATCTTCTAATTGAAGACTGCTTTCCACTCGTGTGTCCCCACCATTATAATTACTTCCTTCGGTATGAACTCGTTCTTCTTCCAACTTAATGAGAGCATCTGGTTGAGCAGACCATGTTCTATATATTTCTCCAAGTGCATTTCCAAGACCGAGAACTGTCATAGTCTGTACGCCTGTTTTAAATGTCTGCCATGCCATCATTGTTGATACCTGTAAGCCTAATCTTCTCAACATATCCTTCAACACATAATCACCTATTCTTTGTTGTCCGCTTGCGATCAGATGAGGATTAGGCGGAGGCAAACCCTCTGGCACTTCATTTCTCGCTAGTGCTAGCAAAAGGGTATTGAAAGCATCTGCTCTTCTTCTTCCAAGTAATCCAACATTCATCGCACGTAGTTGTGGATTGTTGGCAATTAATCTCAATATCTGCCCCCACGCTAGTCTTATCACACCATATCGCCCAGCACCTGTAGCAAGGTTAAGTAATCTGTTAAGTCTGGGACTCATAATTATCTCCTGAATACTTCTAATAATAGCATTAACAAATCTTTCTACACTTCGGGGGTCATTACCTATTCGTGGCACAAGCATCTTGTGTTCGTCGCCTATCTTTGCTTCTATTGAAGCATCATCTGGGTGTTTTTGCTCCCACTCTTCTCGGTTTTCTTTCCATTCCTTATAATCCTGCTCCGCTTGCGCTCTATCTTCTCTTCGTATTACGCGAATTTTGTCTGCTTTGCCTTTGTTTTTCATATACGTTAAGCCCTTATCAGTTAATCGTTTTAAGTCTTCTTCTTTATATTCTTGTTTTACCAATTGCGCTATATCACGCTTCATTTGCTGGATATTGTCTTCTATGTGCGCTATATCATATTTATCGGTAGCCATTGCTAATTTTCGCATTTCAATCATTTGTTCGTTCATGGGGGCAGTTCCGTGTTTTCTTTCAAATTCTTTCATATCAATGCCGTCATCTTGAAGATGCGATTTCAGTTCATCGTAATTCATATTTACATAAATACTTCGCTTATTGTCCAACGCACTAATCTTATCTTTTAAATCCTCCATAGTATTCCCCCTCTTTGTTGAAGCATCCAACAATCTATCCGCTCTAAGCCTTTCGCGGGCTTGATTATTGATACCTTCATTAACTTGTTCAGTCCAATCAGCATCTGTGTCTTCCAATAAATACTTATGTTCGCGTCTAATTTCGTTATAATACGTAAAAAATGGTTTTTCGCGTGGCATTTTTTATATCCGCTCTTATATAACATGGAAAATAAAAAAGAAAAAAGCAAAGACGAACGACAACTTGAAGAGTTGGAAAGGCTAGGGAAGGAAATTGACCAAATCCGTATCACTCAGAATTTAGTGAATAAAAACCCTAACATTTTTAGAAAACCTGAAAATATCCTTTACCGCTTACCGCTATCAGATAAGCAACGAGAAGCAATTTATAATAATATAATTAAAGAGAAAGATAATATATAATGTTGTTAATATTGCTATTTGTGTGCTCGGTTATGTCGCGGACTGCCTGCGACTTTTACTCTCGGGTAAGCGAAAAAAAGAATGAGAGTTGTGCTTATTGTATCCAAAAAGGAATAGATACAGGGTTTAAGTGTGTTTTTATAAATAATGGAAATAATATGTGTCGTAGTTTTGATGAGGCACTGCCGTTAATGTGCTCAAATGATGCTATGTGGTATAAAATACATTATATGAATGCTCACTTCTTACTTGAAGAAGGAGAAGGAAGCACGATGCCGATTAATAAACTAATCAAACCTACATATACATTTGCCTGCTCGCAAGGTAAGTTATTTTTAGCGAGTTTTATTAAGCAAATCGTGATGATTGCTATAATTATAGCCATTTGAAATAAGTATTTAATAAGTCGGCTATCTGTTTTCCTTGTCGTCATACAGCAGTTCCATTCGTTCTCAATTTCATTGTCAATCTTTTTTTCTTCCGTCTTTAGTTCAATATCCAAAACGCGAGATTTTAATTCGGGAGTTAGTTCGCCATCCATATCCATAATAGGCGGGGGTCTGTGAAGTCTAGTTGTATTATTGCTGGACATTTGAAAAAACGACTGCTCTAATTTCGGCTAATTGGTTTGCTTGGTCTTGTAGTATATTAAGTAAAGTTTTATTTTCTTTCTCTAAATTAACTACTTTCTCCGATAAATGTTGAAAAGCACTGATTAATACTGGTATGAAGTCTGTATATGTTATGCCTTCAAGGTATCCTTCTCCGTCGTCTGCTTTTATTCCACTTTCGGATACAAATTCTGGAAATATTTTTTTTACTTCGTCCGCAATAAATCCGTGGCCTTTTTTTTCTTTCTTTTCGTCTGATTTCCAATAATATGAACAACAATTTATCTTCATTAATTTCTCGCAACAATCTCCACATTCTAATGTTTTAATATCTGATTTTAGCCTTCTGTCCGATGTGTATGTCCAAGCACCATTGAGCGGAACATAATTATAATTACCAGAATTCACGCCTGTTGAGTCCGAAGTAGTCCAAGCGTGAAGCAAGCCATTAATCGCACAGACAACAGCATAATTTGAATATCCTCCTGATTTCATAAATATTTGTGGGTTGTTGGTAGCACCCTGATATTGTCTTAGTGTCAAAAAACCGCTGGATGTTGTTGGAATAGTTATTGACCTTGAAGCGGTTATTCCCGCATCGCCAATTCTAAATAATTCGTTTGAGCCTCCATAATAAAATATATGGTTGTCGCTTGTAATACTAACATTATACACCAATGTGCTAGCGGCAATACCAAACCCAAGAAATGCTGAATTGGAGCCAGAATTACCATCCCATAATACTAATTTATTGTTAGCAAAAGCATTTCTATTAATAAAAACACTTTTTCCAGTGCCTACTACCACATTGTCGCTCGTTGTTAATGTTGTTGTTGATACACCCGCACTCGCTGTAATTAATCCTTTTGCCCATAAAGTTCCGTTTGCTCCATTTAATGACATTAATAATTGTTCGGAAGAGTTCTCCCATATAAAACCATCGGTTGAAACATTGCTCACTCTAAATCTAACGGCGAAAGAAGTAAAATCGTTTCCAGCAACGGCTGATGCCACTCCACCTGCTAGAGATTTATTGGCTCCAGATTGTGCCATATAAATACCATAATTTGTGTTGCCTGTGTCCCACAAAAATATTCCTCTCGTATTACCACCATTTGTATTTCCTTGTATAACTATGCTAGAACCTCCAGTTGCCGTTAATAATCCGCTCACCGTTAATGTTGTTGTAGTCATACCCGCAGTTGCCGTTAATGTAGTTCCCGTTATGGTTCCACCGCTTGTTATGTTGTTTGAATTCATATCCAAAGCCCCATAAAACCGCATACCGCCCGCATTGTTAAAACGGACAATGTCAGACGAAGCACTTTTATTGTCCAAAAGTTTTGAAATATAAAGTCCCGCCCCTTTTACATCAAATGCTACATTAGTGAATAGGTAGCCTCTCTGGTCGGCGGTTCCGCTTGAATCGGTATTTAAAGTATATAAGAAAGACTGCCAATCACCTGTCGTCTGTGAAAAGAATATATCTCCTCCGTTTTGGTTTAATATCCGCGCCCCATTATATGTAATATTTCCGCCATTAGTGATATCCACATTATTAAAATCTGCTTGGTTTAGCAAAGTCAGCCCTCTTATATCATTTCTTGATCCATTAAATATTTTAATTCCAGTTATTGTTTGGTCTCCTGTTAGTTTTACATTTTGCCCGTCCAATGTGTCCGCATACCCTTTTGTCGCTCCGTCTGTTGATAATGTAGGAGTTCCAAGGTTGGCTATTTTGCTACTATTACAATCTAGCCCCGAAGCATTTACCCAACCGACAATCGCTCCATCAATAATGAAACTTATTTTTTTCGCATTTATTTCAAAGTTATAATTTACACCCGTGCCCATATCAAGGCAACCGATAGTTCCTATATTGGCTGTGGAGTTAAAAACCACGAATGTTCCTTTTGTTGTCGCATTCGTTGAATTTCCAGTTATTTCAAGGGCACTGCTAAATGTCTTAATTCCTGCTATGGTTTGGTTTCCTGTTGTTTTAACTGCCGAAGTATCAAGGACAGAAACATCCACACCATCAACAAGATTTACATTTGTTATACTCTGGCTTCCCATATTTAGTCCGCCATTCGCTGTTATCGCCCCACTCGCCGTTAATGCCCCACTCGCCGTTAATGTGGTTGTTGATACTCCCGCACTTGCTGTAATTACCTTTGAAGCCTTAACCTCTCCATTGTTAATCCTGAATAATTCGTTTGTCCCGCCATAGTAAAATATATGACTATCAGTTGAAGCATTAACATTATAAACCAAAGTTTGACTAGCAATACCAAATCCAAAAAACGCAGTTGATGATAGTGTCCCTCCGTCCCATAAGACTAATTTATTGTTGGCGAGTGCTTTTTTATCTATGAAAACACTTTTGCCTGCTCCTACTACCACATTGTCGGTTGTTGTTAATGTTGTTGTTGTTATTCCCGCATTTGCTTTGATTTCACTGCTAAATGTTTTAATTCCTGTTATGGTTTGGTCTCCTGTTAGTTTAACGACTGCGGTATCAAGAGCAGAATCATCAATACCATCAACATTGCCTACATTTGTAATCGCAAATCCTCCCATATTTAAACTGCCCGTCATAGCCGTTGTGCCGTCCTTTGCTAGTTTCGTATCGGTGTATGCCTTCGTTGAAGCGTCGCCATCATAGAATGGTGCTGGAAGTCCGCTGATTCCTGTTGTGCTATTAAAATTTAAAACATTGCCTGTCAATGTTATTCCACCACCGGTTGTTGGAGCAAGAAGTATGGAAGAACCAACAATAGATAGTGGATATCCCGTTGCTCCACCTACCTCCGACGAATAAATAGAACCCATATTATTGTTGTAATTGAAGAATAACTTACCCGTGTTTAATGGATTTGAATCTTTTATACCCAAATAAGTAGTAAATATTTTGTTTCCTGTTATGGTTTGGTCTCCTGTTAGTTTAACCACCGAAGTGTCAAGAGCGGAAACATCAATACCATCAACATTACCGACATTTGCTACATTAAAACCTCCCATATTCAAATCTCCAAACATCATAGCGAGACCATCCAATCTAAGAAAAGGTGAAGCAACATTTCTCCATTACCCTGTGCTATAAATGAGCAGTTGGTTATCGGCGGGTGTGCCTGTAATTAAAACATCGCTGTGTGTATTAATTGAGCCGTCTGCTGACACTTTATCATTATTGTCTTCGTGCTCTGATATCCAAGTATCAACATCTTTCGTATTTAGTAAATTAACTCCTGTTATATTCAAATTTCCGCCCATACTAATGTTGCCGAATTCATCCACATGTATTGGAAATGTTTTATTTACCCAGTTGATTGAGTTATATGTTAGATAACTATTCATAGCAATGGGCGCTGTAATGCCTACATCACTTAATTTATCCAATTCAAAATCGCTTATAACTTGAAGATAATGTAGCAAATGACGTATTTCCAAGCCCGTCCGTTTTTAATACTTGGTTCGCCGTGCCGTCCGCTAATGGCAAATCGTATTCGTTATTAATTGACACATATCCGCTGTCCGATATCAACAAAGAAGAGTTATTATTTCGCGACGATATTGATATGTCGTCCGTCCTTGCTTGGATTGAGTTTGCTTCTATGTGGTCGCCGTATAATACTCCATCAATTTCTAAGTCTTCATCCACTATGACAGAGCCGTAAAAATGGTCAGTCAATAATTCGCGAACTGCTGAAGTTACTCTTCGTTATGCGGCCGATTATAATGAAAATCGTGCTATCACTGCTTGGTTGAAATATGTTAAAGTGGCGTCTATCTATCCGTCTCGTTGTGTTGTTAAGCAGTAGCCCTTATTTATTCAAAATCTCTCTTAGTATGTGTAGTTTAAACAAAAAGGATTAAAATAACCATATAAACATATCGCAATATACAATATAATAAAACATAATACAATATGCCACGGGTTGGAGATTGTAAGAAAGGTAAAATCTATGCGATTAGGTCTCATCAAACTGATGAAATTTACATAGGAAGCACCACGAGAGAATTGTCCGCTTGTATGTCAAACCATCGCTACACTTATGAACTCTGGAAAAAAGACGAAAAGAAACATAAATATTACTCCAGTTTTGAAATAATCAAACATGGCGATGCCTATATTGAACTTTTGGAATACTACCCGTGCGAAAAACTCACCCAACTTAATAAAAGGGAAGGCGAATGTATAAGGGAAAACAAGTGTGTAAATAAATATGTCGCAGGTCGGAGCGTGAATGAATGGCACAAAGACAATGCTGAATATGTAAAACAACACAAACAAAAGTATAACGAACGAAACAAAGAACATCTGGCCAAAAAGAAAAAAGAATATCGTGAGAAGCACATTGAATACTTTCAACAAATCGCTAAAGAATATAGAACCAATAATAAAGCAAAAAAAAGCAGAAACTGATAGATTATATCGTGAAAAAAACAAAGAACATCTAAACTAACAAGCACGAGAAAGAGGGTCTGTTAGAGTGCAATGTGAATGTGGTGATTTGTATGTCCATGGATTGCCTAAATGGTTCATATTTTAATTCTATTATTTTATATTGTAGAATATATATTTGGTCTTAAAAAAATGAATATATTTGGACGTTCGCAAGAGCAACAATCTATTGACACAAAAACAATCGCGGTCGTGGCTACGCCCACTTTAACTAGAAACGTCCAAAATGCGTATGTTGGTCTTGATATGCGCTCATGGATGACTAGTTCAACATTTACAACACTCTGCACAGGCGGATATGGTAGCAAAACAATATCAAGTTTAGGATTTGGTTATTTTATTAATGTAGCATTTCGCGGGTCTTTGAATTTACCCGCTCCGACTGGCATTGCTACTTTCCAGTTTTGGTTCCATATCACAGATGGAACAAATACATATGATTATTATACCGAAGTGCTAAATTATACAACCGCCATTGATTATAAGTCTTTTGATTGTGTGTGGCTAATCCAAAGATACGGAGTTCAAATGAATTTGACTTGGCAGATGACGTGTCCAAACCCCTCGGACACTACCAATAACCGCACTATACGAATTGTAGATAATACAACAAATGACGCTCTGGTAGCGTATGCGACTGGTGCGCCATTAACCATAGAAGTGTATTACAAATCAGCATATGCGGATTATGTGTCTTTCAAACCATCATATTTTAATATTGATGTAATGCGAGATATAGCACTAACCGCCTCTTACACATGAAACTCATCATACATATCTTTTAATGTTGTTAGTTTGCCCTCGTGTTGAGATAAAACATCGCGGAAAAAGTCTTATAATCTAACTTACAATATTTAAGAATAGGGCGTTGCTCTGGTGGTATGTGTGCGTATCTACTCTCGTGCCATTTCTTCATATCCTCCTGCATTATGGTGCGGTCATCCACTTTCATATACAAGAAATTAAACGGGTCTTTGGATACTTTCAAATGTGCCGTTATTATTTCATAGCAACTATACCCGCTCTCGGGCGGATTCCGCTTTGCTTTAATCGGCGTTTTTTTTTCCATAACTGGCGCAGGTTCCTCGTTTGCTTCTAAAACTGGCATTTCTTTTTTCGCCAATTCTTCTCCTACGTTGGCCTTGATTTCGGTTATACCAGTTTCCTTCATATCACTTTCTTTAAAAGGCGTAAATTCTTCTGGTTCATCAAAAACAACATTCTTCAATGTATCAACGGGGGCAATGAAACTTCAACATTATCACCCCGCGGGGGTTGTTCGGGTCGGTATTTTTCATAAAATGCGACGATATCAGTTTTAAGTGATTTGCTTGTTGGTGGTTTTATGTCGCTACTTAAATGACATTTTTCTATCGCATCTAAATAGTTTTGCTTAGTAGATAACATACTATATTAACTACAAGAAAAAAAAATCTGTTTTTTTTATATTGTTTATTCATCGTCATCATCGTCGTCGTCAAAACCCCATTCATTATCACCATAAATAACCTTCCATTGATTTTTACATTCTTCTAAGGTTGGTAAATCCACGTATCTAACTCGCGTGCCTGCTTCCATCGTTTTCTTCTTTTCTACCATATTTGGCATTAGTTTTTAAAGACTAGTCCAGAAACTAACACGCAAAGTGTGCGGGTCATTCGCATTTGCTTTATACACATCATACAATGCTTCTTGTGAAACTTCTTCACCAAAACGAATTTCTGGGAAGTCTTTCGTGATATATCCCAAGTTCAAGCAATCCAACCACCACTTTCTCAACTTTGAAAGAGATTTCACTTTTTGTTCTCGTAGCCCCTTTGTAATGATTGTTTCGCGGTCGTTAAACTCGCTGAGGTCTCGTTCAAGGAGAACTTCGCCAGTCGTTGCCTGTCAATAGACCTAATATCCGCAATCACTTTTCTCTTTTCGTCTGATTTCATGAGTGCCAGTTCGTCAGACACTTCAAGGACTAGCCATCGTTGCTCTGTAGTGCCCGCTGGCACTACCCATTCTTCGTTTGAAGCAAGTACTAAGAATAAAATATTTTCTAATGTTACATTTGGTAAATATTTCTGTTTAAGAGTAAGTGTGTTTTCTGATACGAGTTTCTTAATTGTTCCCGCTCGTTCTTTATCACCACCCCATACCATTTCGTCCATAAATACTACGATTGCTTTTGCGAGTTGCGCATTGAAATCTCCCAATATTTTTCTAACGTCGGACGGCTGGAAGTAATAATCGGCACATATTACGTCTTTGAATATTTCAAAAATAATTCCCTTACCTGCTCGTTCAGTGCTTGTCAAAACCAATGATAAATGTAGTTTTTGCCACGGTTTTTGGTAAATGCTCGCAAACATATCAAGCACCTTTTTATATATGTCCTGCCTCCCCCCGCACCATCTGTTTAGGATATGTTGAAAGAATGCTTCATTTTTTTCTTCTTCTGCCGTGAAGGATTTCACGTCTCCTAAAGTGTCCGCTGGGATTTCAAAACCCTTAAACAAGTTATAAAACCCTTGTTTGTCGTTGTCAAAGTATGCCTTGGGGTCAAAGATTACGTCATTTACTTCGCGTCTTCTCGGGTGCGTATTCCACATTTTATACAAATCAACAACGTTCAATGTGGCGGGGTTTTTACCTAGCGCTATCCAGTCCTCCTTTGATAACTTGGTTTTTACTCTTTTGTTTTTGAAGAATGATTCCATTGCTGATTCAGTCTTGTAGCGGAATACCTTCTTGCCTTTGGAATCAACATATTCTTCAATTATAGTCGGCTTTGCCAAGTTAGCAAAAGTGTATGATTCATTCATCCAAGCCAAAGCAGTATCTAGCAACTCTTTGAATTTTTCTATACTATTACATTCGCTGGCGAGTCGGCGCAGGTCATCAATTGTGTTGATATTGCGGACGATCGGGGGCGATAGTTCATGAATTTTCATGCCTTTACCCTCGCAAGTGCTATCGTGGCAGTAGAAATACAGCCCGTCTCTTCTCCATACTACATAGCAATTGTCGCTTTTATTTTCTTCTCTGTTTATGATACATACTCGTGTCCCTATTGTTTTTAAAACAAACATTCTCTGCTTTATTTCAACAATTTCTACATGTGGTATTTTGCTGAGTATAATTTCGCGTATTTCGTCCAATGTAATATGTTGATATCACTTCAAAGTTGTATATTCGGGAATTTTGACATCGTAAAATGTATTGTCATCGGGGCGCATAATCAGATAATCATCTATTTCTACATCTTGTAGCAGTTTCAAAGTGTTGGTTTTTGGGGTGTATGAATACGGAAGCAAAACGCGATCGCTATCCTCTTTATGAGAGTAGATAGTGCGGAAAGCCCTGTTTTTGTTATAGACGGAGATATCAAGTATGGTTCGTAATTCAATATTCTTGTCGGCTCGTTCAAACGTGAAGCAGAGGTCGGGATAATCTTTTTCAATCACCATTTCCACATATTTCCAAAAATCTTTTTGTGTTTCGCAGTTTTTGAATACCAAGCCGTTATCGTAAGAAAAATGGCACGACATTTTACCATTCTTACACGCGTCTAAGAATTTGGCTTTTTTGGGATTATACTTCAAGCCTACATTATTAAATACATTTTCCATAAGCGTGTTCCACCGCTCATACATTTTTTCTCGTGAGATTGATAATTCATGGCCATCAATGTCGGCAAACATTCGTTGGGGTTTGTTTTCCATTAATACTTCATAGTATTGCTTTTGGTCATCGGGCGTGTCTTCAATCAATTCATGAAATCCTCTTGGCATGGCATAGTGGCGAATTGTTTATTCCCCCACTTGATAAGAACCGCATCTTGTGGTTAATCTCTCAGTGCTTCTTCTTGTTTGTAATACCATTGGTTATTGGTCAGTGTCGGTGCGGTCATGTTATATAGTCGCTCGGATATTTTTATAAAAATAAATTAATTATTCTATATATCCATATATCCATGTATATCATTGTCCTTAATAGGAAATTAGATTTTTTTATATATCGTTATAACAAAAAAACAACTTGTTTCTTTTCTTACTTATTCAAGCACCCACAGGGAATAAATCCTTTGTATTGTCCGCAATGTTCGCAATACTTCAAACTATTTATTAAGCAGGCTTTGTGATAATACTTGTCTCTGTTTGAATACTTTTCCACTACCTTTTTTGGAATTGCCCTGTTGCTATTACAATAACAACAAAATTTAATGTTTGGATTGTCAAGGGTGCGGATGAGCAATGACAGGTCTTCGTTCATTTTATCGTTCTTAAACCGCTTGATACATTCAGAGCCTAGCACCATTTCGCTTCCGTTTTTTACATTTTTTACGATGTAATTCTTTGTAATCTCGTGTGAGCAGCAACAATATTGTTGTTCCCCTTTTTCTATACTTTCCATAAGTTTCCAGTCGTTCGTGTTCCACTTGCCATCGGGTGATAGAAACGAAACGGCATTGACTAGATTTAGAAAATAACTTCCATTCACGTAATCTAAATGGAGTTGTAAGTCTTCATATGTCCAATACGATCGGCGGTGAGAGATGTCCATGGTTTATATAATAGTGTATATATTTTTATATATAAAATAAATTATATATTGTTTAACATACTATTACGAAAAGCCCTTAATTCAAGTAATTCGGCTTTTTGTTTTTCGTATTTCTCCTTCCGCAATAATTTTATTCTCTCTTGGTTCTTATAATAGTATGCCTTCGCATTTTCCCTATTCTTATCAGGATGAGCCTTCAAAAATGCTTTCGCCCTTTCCCTTCTCCGTTGAACGATTTCTTCCTTGGTGAATTGAGGTGTCCTCGGCATTATGTCTCTTATATATATAATTATATTATTTTAATTATTTTAAATAGAAAATCCACCCGCGCTAGAAAACGCTGAAAATCGTCGTTTGGCGACTTGGACACCTGAGAGTGCTATTAAGCAACAGAGTGAGAGAAATTCGTCTTAATATTAATCGTGTCCAAGGTGTCCAAGTCCAACCCATTTTTTTAGAATTTTTTTTGTGTGTCCATTAGAAAAATGGGGAGAGGAAAAAAAATTTACTTTTTTTTAATAAAAGGTCGGACAGGTTGGACAATAAAAAAAATGTGTAATACGAAGAAGAATTATATATAAAATATTGAAATTTAATAAGGAAAAAGTGTCCAACCTTTAAAAAACAAGGTCGGACACGGCCAACCTTGGGGTTGGCCACAATAGGAGAAGGTATTATCACTCTCCCTGCTCTTATATTCACCAAAAAAAATCGTTATGGCTAAGCAAAAAAAAGGATTTGCTAGAAGAAGAGAACCACTTGGAATTGAACCCGCAACCTAAAAATTCAATATCCACCTTTGAACCCATTGGTTTTCCCTTCCGCAATCCTACCAGTGATACAGGAAAAATGGTATTTGAAGTATTTGAAATGGATGAAAAAAAATAAAAAGGTTCGTATATTACGACGCTGGAACATCCTTTGGAATTGAACCCGCAACCTAAAATTTCAATGACTAGGTTGAACCCATTAGTTTCAGCGCCGAATGAACCTACCAGTGATACAGAAAAAAGTATTTGAATTTATTAGCCACATGTTAAATTCTAGAAAATTCTATTTTTGGGAAAACCACCATGCGACAAAATTTCGCTTTTTTGTTGCGACATTTTTTCATTTTTTGGGTTTCAGTGTCGCAGAGGTTTCAGCAGAATTTCGCTTTTTTGTTGCGACAAAATTACACTTTTTTGTCGCAGTAATGGACTTAATTCCTAGTAGAAACAAAACTAAAACAGATTGGTTGGAGGAAAACGAAATTCGCAGACCTTGTAAGGATAGACTAAATAAGGATAAAATCGCTTGCGAAGAAAGAATTTCAAAAAATGATAAAGAAATTGCGCGTCTCGTTGAAAAGAAACAATCAGACATAATAAAAGTTGATGCTATCAATGAGATGTTAAAACGAATGACTATTGAAAATAATGAAGTAGAGGAGGATATAATCGTTCGCTTGAGAAAAAAGAAATTGGAAAAAAAAAGAACGCGATAATTTCTATAAGTGGAAAAACGATAATCGTGGCCAACTTTCCGCTATTGTCTTGAATAAAATTCTTGTTGGTATTGAAAAAGAACATTTATCGTTTAATTCTTCGTTTAACAAATACTACAGTGATGGTATTAACGAATACGTAAATGATAGCATTAATAGAAATATTAAACGAGAACACAATAGAAACATGCACAGAGTCTATAGAACCGAGAGTGCGGATAGCAACTCGGAATAAAAAGACTTTGTGTAATTGGTTTTCTTAAAAACCAAGGGGTTTAAAACCCCACCCTAATTCAAAGGAATTTCTATTACACATGCTTTTCGGTGTGTGTAACAGACAATGGGAGAGCCTGAAGAATTGGTTGAAGGAGTTGGTGAAATGAACATCAATCCCGCCCCTGCCCCTGCCCCTGCGGGTAAGTCCTAACTCAATTGTTTCTCTTTTTATGAGAATGAATGTGGTTGTAGGTTTTTGGAAGACTTGGACTGCTGTTGAAAAGAAAGCCCCCATTGAACATCAAGACGCGAAATTTATTCGCGCGTCTGCTGGCTTTGTCGGCCTTGGTTTGGTAGATGGCTTTGAAGTCATGGAAAACGGCGTCAGATATTATACTCCACGTGGCAGGGCGAAAGATAGGGATGAGAATTATCTTTTTGCTTGGGTTCCCGTGGACGGAACAATGAGGAGCCCAAAAAAAAAGAAAACTTCTTACTTTCTCGCATCACTTAAGGTTGGGGAGGAGGGAGAAGGGGGTGAGGAAATTCTTTTTTTTCCCTCTCTCTGCTTTTGTGAAAAGGTGGGGGCTAATGAAGATAGAATTAAGTGGGTTGTCCCCATTTACTAATCATTTTTAATTAAATGACTTGAGGTTTCTCATTGTGTTATTCCCCCCCCCCCCCCCCTTCTCCCCATTTTTTGTGGTGTGATCATTTATGTTGGATAGACAAGTCTATGTTGTATATTATAAAACAAGCATTAGAAACATAAAAAAACAACATAGGACACAACAAAAACAGACATTCAAATATATCAAAAACATAACTTTGTTTTACAAAAAACGACACATGAAGCACAATAAGAGAGATTTAGACAAAATAACGACAAAAACCATATATACAAAGTAATACAATTTTATGGAATAAAATGGTGTTTTTGTCGTTATTTTGTCTAAATCTCTCTTATTGTGCTTCATGTGTCGTTTTTTGTAAAACAAAGTTATGTTTTTGATATATTTGAATGTCTGTTTTTGTTGTGTCCTATGTTGTTTTTTTATGTTTCTAATGCTTGTTTTATAATATACAACATAGACTTGTCTATCCAACATAAATGATCATATATATAACGCTTCATTTTTTCCCTCTTTCGTATCTCTTTGATACCACTTCTATTTTACTCTTACGCTTCCCACTTACAGCCGAAGACATTCAATTCACTGACAAATCCAACCATCTAACTTGAATTAAAAACCAGAATTCAAATTGTACTATCCCCAACGATAGCTCAATGGAAGAGTAAGTCGGTAATATAACCAAACACAATCCTCAAAGAGAATGATGTCTCGTTATATTAGCTAAGTGACGCAAAGACAAAAAAGGCGCAAAAGGACCAGGATGACATTGGCATTTCAGAAGGGTCCGGCCAGACAAAATCGGAGGCTAGAAATAAGTTTTTACCTACTAATTCGGGGGGTGATGTCCACAGTACCCCCTCCCGGTTTTATGACGGAAATCAGTTTCCGACATAATACTCTTTCAACTGATTTCTTTCAAGTGTCTGACTACGGAGGCTATGACTCATGATATTAAGATTTCGGGTCCGGCAGAACCGACGTGTGATAGATTTAGATAGAGATGTGTTTTGGCCCGCAGCGCATGTGTACCTGAAGCAGTAGGAGGGGGCACCTACGCTAACGGGGGCCACCGCGCTGATCCTTGATGTGCGCTCAGATGTCGTGGCCGTGGCTGTTCCAGGGGTTGGGAGGGTGGGCGTCTTTTTCATCGATGAATAAATGGTGGATCATATAGTATCTCGAGGATTGTGTAGGTTGACTGCGGGTCTTGTAATAGCAATACGTATCTTGCGCCGCGATCCAAGCCGAGTAGGAAAGCGAAGTTGAAGAATTGACTCGAAACTTCCATAGATAGAATTCGTCTACCGGCGTCTATGATCTGCTTCTTGCCGCAAACCAGGCTTGGGGATCCTGAGCTGGTAACGCGGTGCGTCCAAGGCTTCATAACCAGTAAGTGTAACAGTTTGTAAGTCTTGACCGTGACCCGGCTCCTGTCAGGAAATTACCAACCCGCGGCGGCATTCAAATGAATACACACCGCGGCACGGCTATCATTTGATCTCCGAAAGTATTTATTTCAGCCTGAGAACAGGATAGGTACCAAAAGACGCTGCGATGGTCGATTCCAGTTTATTTAGTATGCTCTCTTGACAGACTACTTGTCACTTGCGAAACGTGACAATGCAAATTCTGAGAACTCGTGACATTGAACGAGTATATTTCAAGTGCTAGCACGAGTTGTGTCTTAGTAATCTATCACTCAAACGCAGAGTTTAGGGAAGCTACCCCGCTAAGGGTAAAGAATAACCGAAGAAAAGACTTTTAATGACTTTGGGTCGCACAAAATGTGATGACTGTAACAGAATGGTAATACTCATTTGATTCTAGGCATTCCAGACCATGATTCGCGAATACTCTAGAAAGTGTCCTTGTCAGTAATAAAGGTATTAATAACTGTCCGGCCTATGAACTTGCCTATGACTAAGACTATCCAAATTACCGGTAAATTGACTAGGTGGAGTAACGGGTATTAATAGTACATTACAACGCTCCCCCTTAGTCGCAAGTCATAGGCTATATTAGTGTGTAAATATGAAAAAATAGTGTTGAGGATCAGGTATGGGTTACCCGAAGGTTTAATATCAACTCCCATTTACATCACATCCTCTATGTATGTATATATGTGTAGTCATGCAGTAACATGTATGAAGTATGTATGTGTTCAAAAATTTGCAAGCGCTTCCCGTAGAGGGTAGCAAAATCAAAAAAATTTAGATTTCCTATTCTAGGACAGAAAGAATGATAGAAAGAATTTAAATTGCTAAGTTAGCCAGGGTCAGCCTCGCGGCTGCCGGCCTCGCGTGGCAGTCGGCTACCCAGCCTCGGCTCGACGGCTCTTGACCCCTGCGCAAAACAAAGCTGCTGCAACAAGCAACAAACTGCACAAAACAATCAAAGCAAACATAAGTGAGTGGACATGCAAATCCCGAAATTAATCGATCTTTACCATAAATTTGTTAAGTAAGTACTCGAATTGTTCTTTTTGTAAATATGTTGTCATTACATCACCTATCTGCTTCTTCGTACCTACTTTTATGAACTTAATCTCACCATCTCTCTGTAGGTGGTGCATAAAGTGTAATTCTAAAGGTAAGTGTTTAGTTCTATTACCTGACATACCCCTCTCTGCCGCTAAGACTGTTTGAGAGTTATCCTCGAATAATTCTATCGGGCTCTTTTGGGCTATGTTTAGTTCTTGTGTAATGTGTTTTAGTGCAAGTCCCTCTCTAATGCACTCAGTTGCTGCAAATATTTCAGCATCATTGGAACTCAGGGCGATGCGACTCTGTCGCTTTGATAACCATGCAACTGGATCGCTGCCCCATAGGATCACGAATCCAGTGCGGGACTTCCCTGTTTACTTACAACCTTTGTGTGCCGCGTCGGGCCACATGGAAAGTTTTGGATAGGTTTGCCCTTCTTGCTCTGACTTAGGCTCATGGTAAGCTAAACCTCGATAAGAGTTAACTAAATAACGAAAGATTCTGCCTAACATCGCATAAGTTATTCCCTTATCGATAGTTTGCATGACACTTGCCGAATTTAGTGCTTGTTCTATATCGGGTCTTGTCATCTTCGCGAGAAATAGCAAGCGACCAACTAAACTAGGAATTGAAAATTTTCGCAAGCTGGCTGATTCCGACAGTTCCGTGAAATGTTCTTGCGCTGGAGTACTAACGGGTTTAGCAGAATCGTAGCCTACCTCTTTTAGTATCTGCTGCTGATATTTTTGCTGATGCAAAATTATTTTCCCGTTCGATTGCTCTATCTCTATTCCTTTGAATTCACGGGCAATACCGAGTCTTTTGAGCGGGAAATGTTTTTCTAATGCGGACGCAAAACGCTCATATGCTTGTTTGTTTGGTGCGGTGAACAACAAGTCATCAACATGAAATATCCCTACTATCGCCTCTCTCAAAGCTTTATCATTTTCTACAAACATACATAAGTCTGAATCTAGCAACCTAAAACCTAGCTCCTCTAACTTGGGTGCTAATATCTCATACCATCTTCTTCCTGCCTGTGGTGCACCATATAAAGCACCATCTATACGCCATATCATCCCCTCATGCCCTTCTCTGTCTACACTCTCTGGCGCATATGCATAAACAGGGTCATTCATGCGAGCATTTAGGTATGCATTTTTAAAATCTATGCCGTATAGTTTGTGTTTGTGCCAGGCAGCTAGTTTGGCGAGAAATAAAAGTGAATGGTGCGCGGCGCAAGGAACAAAGAGCTGATCTGGGTTATAGCTAACACCGGGTTCTAACATATCTCCCCGTAAAGCTAAACGAGACTTTATGAACTTTTTCCCGTTCTCATCTAACTTTACTTTGTGAACCCATGTCAGTCTAACTATCTTACTAACTCCTGCCTTGCTTGCCTCCTTATGGGGTACCCATGTGTATGTGTTAAAGGATTGAAGAGCTTTTAGCTCTGCTTTCATACACTCTCAAACATCTTTAGCTGTCAAACCTGCCTCTATGACATTTTTGGGTACTCTGACGTCTACATACAAATAAAAATCACGAATCTCATCTGCCACCATACGGTCATCGCATAAAAACATATTAGCGGGACTTTGTAACGGGTATTCGGGATCTTTCACGGAGTATTTTGCGTCGAGTGTCATCTTCTTCCAGGAGTTGAGAGGCTTCGTCCATTGGAGATGCGTTGGTCCTTTCGTAATAGTGCCGTCCGGATGTGCGATCGGCTCCACGTAGACTGGGCGGTATTGCATGTTAGACAGCGAAGTGATGCCAAGCTGGTGGACGCGGAAGTCGTCGCGATCGTCCGTGGGGTCTTCGTCCATAATCATTCCTAACTTGAGCAAACCATCGTCGATGAAGGCTATCACCTCACCAACAGCGTAGTCCTTGGTGCCGTCATTGTGCTCCTGGTCCCGGACCGGGTCGATAGTCTGAGCCGAGTCCGTCGGGGCCGTGTAGGGGCTAAGATGTGCGATGTCGATCTTGCGGAGGACCTTGTTGGTGTGCTCGTGTCGGAGGCAAAAAGTGTTATCGGATGGTTTTTCCAATATAACGTACGGGCCGTCGTGTTGAAGAACGGAGGAGGCGGGAACACCTTTGGTGGATTGCTTGGGGCGGTAGACGGTGACTCGGTCACCTACCTTCCAATCGGGTAGCTTGCGTTGCTGTTGCTTGTTCTTCTGTTCGTTGGCAGCCTTGCGCGTGAAGGAAGCGTATTCCTTGACATGCCCCGTGACAGCAATCCGAGCTAAGCGGAGAGTGTCGAGTTGGTCCGATGTCTGGACGGTCCTCGAGCCAGACTTAGTCATTGCGGCGGTTGATCGGGCCGCGCGTTTAGCGATGACGTCGGGAGAGTCGAAAATGTCGATGGATGTACGTGGCTGGCCAGCCATCATACCTTCAAAAGCCAATACGCCGGTGGCGGTGGAGACGTACGTGTTCTGCGAGAACGACAGGGCTGGCATGGCCTTGGGCCAAGTCTTCTTGTCTTTGTCTGCGAGTGCCTGGATAGCGCGGCGGAGGCTTTGATGCCTGCGTTCTACCATGCCTAACTGATGGTGAGAGTATGGCGCGGTGGTGAGCCATTCGATTCCAGCCATGCTGCAGAAGGCCTTGGCAAGATTGCCACGGAAAGATCCATGATCGTCAGACAGGATGACATCCGGAAAACCAAAAAGGCAAACCCATCGGGCGAGAATGATCTCAACAGTCTCCTCAGCAGTGGTGGAAACGACTGGAATAAACAGTAGGTAACCTGCGAATAGATCGACATAATAGTTAACACGTACTGCTCAAGTACGCCTTGTATGCCTACATGAACATGACCTATGCCTATAGCTTGACCTGGATGGCTCCAGACTAACGAGTTATAGCGGCCATGATTAAGTTTGAGGCGGGCGTGCGATAGTTGACAAAAGTGGCAATCTTTAAGGATAGCCTCAATGTCTGCGTGTATCCTGTCTTTCCCATCGGGTCCGAACCATATGTATCGCTGATGGATATATGGGGCACTCTGGATCAAGTGAGCATGGGAGACAAGCTTGCGTATGAGGGGATTCGGAACATATATGCGGCGCGAGCGGTCGGGCATGATATGTACCGCTAGCCCTCCCTTGAGAAAGAGGAGAGTATTACCCTGGCCGATAGATGTAGATCCGTCCCAAAGCGGTTTCAAAATGGGATTTTCTTTCTGCGCTGACTGGATATCCGCGCGCGTGACGCGCGGGGCATGTGATGTAGCATACATATTGAGCACGGCGTGGCGATCCAATCCAAAATTATGAACAAGCCACACAAGGTTGTCCTCGAGGAAGACGATCTTGTGGCATGCTAAGACTGTTTCGCGGGAGATGGTCTTACCGTCGGGTATGAGGTGTACCATATCCTGAGGAACGAGTACAGCAAAAGGCTTGTTGAGAGCAAAAAGGTGACGGGCTACTTCCGGAGCACGCTCCGCGGGTGGGATGACTATGGCATAGTCCCATGGGGCCTGTAAGGTCTTGATCGTTGGTGCACCGCGCAAAATTCGACAGTCGTGCTTCTTAAAGCGCGTGTCTAATTGCGGATGACTACCGTCGATCGCGAGCCAAAAGAAGCGTCCACTGGACTGTAACATAGCAGGGATTGTGTCCAGTAGCTGATTCGTCGCTTCGACTTCTGTAAGTAAGCACGGCACGTTTTTACTATTGTTAGACTTTAAGAAGAACGGTCAAAGCCGGCTGCCGGGCGACGGTTGAGCTTTTTATTTTGCATAGGCTTTTCCAGTAGCGGTTACTTTTGCTTTATTTATTTACGTTATGGCATTTGCTTTCTGCTGCCTTCAAGTTTGCCTTTGCTAGTTTCCATTTTTATATAGCACTTTCCTTTTTATTGCCTTTATGGAAGTTTGGGGCATTCTTCTTTTCAGGGAAGCTCTCTCAGTTGGATGTCTTTGAATTCACAAATCGTCTCGATTTCGATTTCGTTTTTTGTGTTCATACAGGTTGAGGCAGGCAAGATTGTGTCGGCGCTCTGCGTTACGGTCTGGGACGCGAAATGGTGCAAGGACAAATTCAAAGGCGACGCGGCAAGAGTCCGAGCTGTGGGTAGCGTCACCAAGAAGCATGGCTCTACTGGCGAGTGGGATGTGAAGTTCCCTTTCCCGGAAGGGGAGGTCAACCACACCATCCACGACTACCTGCTACGCGTTGAGAGCCCGACCGACGTCAAGGCTGGGACGTTCATCTGCGACGACCCCACGACCCGGCGCCTCTACGGAGCTCAGGACGAACATCGAGAGACGAAGACACCGCTACGCAAGTCCGCTAACTTCGAAACGAATGACACGCGCGTTCAGCAAATTCTTGCATCGACTTCATTGGGAACAGAAACCAAGATTACTCAAGTAGCCGATACACTCAAAGCAACGTACCCTTCTGCGAGTCTGGACGCGATAATCCGAGATCACTTCGCTTCTGTATCTGGCTACGTGCAAGCAGGCACCATCGTAGCCGACAAAGCGCAGTCAATGGCGACGGCCTTGGTGGACAAGCATGTAGCATGGCAAGGAATTGTCGAAGTGGAAACGGGGACGAGCGTCGAGCCACCGACTAGACCAATTCAGAGCAGCACTGCGTCAACGTGAGGCGGAATTCAAGGCCGAGATGGACAATTTGCGCAAAGAGAGCAAAAGGGGGACGTGTAGTCGTGGGCCCGGGTCATGGTCCAGAGAGTGAGAAAATTAGGTTGGTAGTGGCAGCAAATAGTGGTAGTGGTGGTGAGAGTGTCAGCTACGATAGTGATAGCGAGAGTGAGGATGTAGACAAGCAAGCAAAGGTGGTGTGCGAGGTTGGGATGAATGGCGTGCGACAAGTTGTGCAAGTGATTCAGAATGAAAAAAAGGCTAGTGATATGGTCGAATGTAAAAAAGGCAGTGGGGCCGGTGGGGAGGCTAGCCCCCTTTGTGAGTGGAGGTGTGAGGAAAGTTTTATTATTGCCTCAGGATGCGAGAGCACAGTTTTTTACAGAGAGAAGCAAGCGGCACGCTGTCGTGGGACTGGAGCCCTCTGGTGCCCTGGTGGAGAGGCGCCCTCTTCCCCGCCAGGCTCGCTTGTAGCCCCCTCTCTTGCCTCTGCGTTCTCTTTGTCTGCTCCTGCTTCTTTGCCTATGCCTTTTCATGCCAGTCCTGCCTCCTGCCTAACTGGTCGAGCTCCTTCTGCTGCTGCTTCTTTGTTGGCCTCCTCGTCTTCGTTCTTGGCTCTTGCTGGGTCGTCCCGTCCTCTCTCTTGCTATCCTTTGCTTCCGTTTCCTGCTCTTTCTTTGTCTTCTTCTTCTTCTTCTTCTTCTTCTTCTTCTTCTTCTTCTTCTTCTTCTTCACCCTCTATTCTTTCTTCTCACTCTATTCTTTCTTCTCACTCTATTCTTTCTTCTCATTCTCCTTCTATCCTTTCTTCTCATCCTTCTAGTCTCCTTTCTCCCTCTATCCTTTCTTTTTCTCCTTCCCCTTCTATTCATTCTTCTGCTTCTGTTCTTTCTTTTCCTTCTCCTCCTTCTGTTCTTTCTTCTCCTCCTCCTTCTATTCTTTCTTCTCCTTCTCCTTCTATTCTTTCTTCTCCTTCTCCTTCTGTTCTCTCTTCTTCTCCTTCTATTCTCTCGTCTCCTTCTCCTTCTATTCTCTTTTCTCCTTCTGCTCCTCCTTTTTCTTTTCTTTCTTCTCCTTCTATTCGTTCTTCTCCTTCTATTCTTTCTTCTCATTCTGCTCTTTCTTCTCCTTCTCCTTCTATTCTTTCTTCTCCTTCTCTTTCTCCTTCTATTCGTTCTTCTCCTTCTCCTCTTATTCTCTCTTCTCCTTCTCCTTCTTGTCTTTCTTCGCCTTCTATTCTTTCTTCTCCTTCTATTCTTTCTTCTCTTTCTCCTCCTATTCTTTCTTCTCCTTCTCCTTCTAGTCTTGCTTCTCCTTCTCCTTCTTCTGGTTTTCCTTCTCCCTCTCTTTCTTTTCTTTCTTCTCCTCTCTTTCTATGCTTTCTTCTCCCTCTCCTTCTATTCTTTCTTCTCCTTCTATCCTTTCTTCTCCTCCTGTCCTTCTCCTCCTTTTCCTTCTATCCTTTCTTCTCCCTCTCCTTCTATTCTTTCTTCCCCTTCTCCTCCTATTCTTTCTTCTCCTTCTATTCTTTCTTCTTCTTCTCATTCTACTCGTTCTTCTCCTTCTATTCGTTCTTCTCCTTCTCCATCTATTCGTTCTTCTCCTTCTCCTTCTATTCTTTCTTCTCCTTCTCTTCTTTCTTCTCCTTCTCCTCCTATTCTCGTTTCTCTCTCTCCTTCTATTCTTTCTTCTTCTTCTTCTTCTCCTTCTCCCTCTACCCTTTCTTCTTCTTTCCCTTCTATCTTTTCTTCTCCTTCTCCTTCTATTCTTTCTTCTTATTCTCTTTCTACTCTTTCGCCTCATTTTATTCTTTCTTCTCTTTCTCCTTCTATTCTTTCTTCTCCTTCTCCTTCTATTCTTTCTTCTCCTTCTTCTTCTATTCCTTCGTCTTTTTCTTTTCCTTCTTCTCCTTCTGTTCTTTCTGCTCCTTCCATTCCTTTTTCTCCCTCTATTCTTTCTTCTCCTTCTATCCTTTCTTCTCCTTCTATCCTTTCTTCTCCCTCTATCCTTTTTCTCCTTCCTTTCTTTCTTCTGCTTCTCCTTCTATTCGTTCTTCTCCTTCTATTCGTTCTTCTTCTCCTTTTATTCCCCTTTCTTCTTCTTCTTCTTCTTCTTCTTCTTCTTCTTCTTCTTCTTCTTCTTCTTCTTCTTCTTCTGCTTCTGCTTCTGCTTCTCCTTCTTCTCCTTCTTCCTTTTCTTCTTCTTCTTCTTCTTCTTCTTCTTCTTCTTCTTCTTCTTCTTCTTCTGCTTCTGCTTTTGCTTCTTCTTCTTCGTCTTCTGCGGCGGCTGCTGCTGCTGCTGCTAGTGCTTCTGCCTATGCGTGTGCTGCTAGTACTGTTGCTGCTGCTGCTGCCATTGCGTCTGCCTCTGCCCCTCTGATGGCCGGCGCGGCTGTCTGTTCTTCCCCCCTTCCTTCGTTGGCTTGGCATCACGCCGGGGCGTCCGTGCCGTTGTCAAACCGCGAACGCCTCGGCGCGAGGCCCGCTTTAATCTTGCGCTCTTTATCGCCGTGGTGTGGGAAAGGGTGCGCAATGAGGCAGAAGAGGTTATGGGCGCCTCGGTCAAGTTAGTTTTTGTTCCCAAGAACATAGGTACGGTCGAGGTACCAGGTGCCTTTGCGGGCGTGGCGAGAGTGGACCAGCCGCCGGTCCCGGACTTTGGGGCGCCAAAGGACGAGCGCGCGCAACCATGGCTTTCGTTCTGGTGGATGCCGTGGGAAGCAACTGCTACCCCAGATATCGAGCTTTTCATCAAGGCGAATGAGGCTCCCGGTGTTGGCAGCTTTAGCAGACAATTGCAAGCATCTGTCGAGCGCAGAGAAAGAATGGTTCCGAGCGGCATGTGCGGCGCAGTCCACGGGATACCGAGTATGATCCGAAGCAAGGCCATGAACCTGGCAAAGTTGTCACCCGCCGATACTTGACCGAACTTGCCACATAGTTCAAGAAAGAAATGTCGCTTGCCGTCATTGTCCCATGCCGCTGAGACTTGCTGGTAAAGGTCCTCCGCTCTCACGCCGATCTGCCGGTATGCGTCCTTGATGTCTCCGCCGAAACCAAAACAACCCCGGCCTAGTCTAGCGATATTGGCCACGTGCTGAGCGAAAGTGAAATATGTCACTCCGTCGTCCATCCGTGGAGTAAGGTCATTGATGGACAGGCCGCGTGGGTACGACGCGTGATTGATATTGCGTATAGCGTCTGACACAGAGTCCCACTTGCTTTTTGGAATCGCAAACTCGTACGCCACGACTGCCTGGTGCGGGCAGACAGCGTTCGGAAAGGGCGGCCGGTCGAACGGCCCCAAAGTTTTGCCCTCTGCCACCCTCTCATTCACCGCTTTCCATCGTTTCGCCTCGACTTCCGCCGTACCTTGGCGGGAATAGTCTCGCAAGAACTCTCCCACGCCGAGCATCTGCCCGGTCAGGCCGCGGTACTCTTTGACAATTACGTGGACAACCTCGTCTCCCAAGCCAAGGACGGACGAGTGGCCGGCAAGCGCTTGCAGAGGCTGAAGGACTTTTTCAGCAGCATAGTCATAGAGTTGCACGAGGTCTTTTGCGGATATAAGAAAGGGAAAGCAAGAGAAGGAGGAGGAGGAGGAGGAGAAGAAGAAGAAGAAGAAGAAGAAGAAGAAGAAGAAGAAGAAGAAGAAGAAGTTAGCAGTAGTAGTAGTAGTAGTAGTAGTAGTAGTAGTAGTAGTAGTAGTAGTAGTAGTAGTAGTAGTAGTAGTAGTTGTAGTAGTAGTAGTAGTAGTAGTAGGCTGGTAGGATGGATGGGATGGGATGGATGGATGGGATGGGATGAGATGGGATGGGATGGATGGATGGATGGATCAGTGGTATGGGTGGATGGATGGATGGATGGATGGATGGATAGGATGGATGGATGGATAGGATGGATGGGATGGATGGATGGATGGATGGATGGGTGGGTGGGTGGGTGGGTGGATGGAAGATGGATGGATGGATAGATGGATGGAATAGTATGGGATGGATGGATGGATGGATGGATGGATGGAATAGGATGGGATGGATGGATGGATGGATGGATGGATGGGTCATGGGATCATACGGTAGCTACTGTCAGTCAGTTAGACGCGGATTTTCTATGTAAAACCTCCTCCAACCCCTCGCAAAAATTAAATTCAATTTCCCACCTCTTTTTCCTTGATGTCTATCAGAAAATTTTCTATGTAAAACCTCTTCCAACCCCTCGCAAAAATTAAATTCAATTTCCCACCTCTTATCTATCAGAAAATTTATCAAGAAGTTTGGGCATATACCGGCGTGAAAGGGCTGAAAAACAAAACCTGATGAGTTATCAGGCCATTGTCATCCACCTGACCAAGAAAATCACGGTCGGGGTAACTCGTTTTTTTAAGGTCATTTTTCGTGCCTCAAAATGACACTTTTAAAAACGAATTAGTCGCTCTTCTATTGATAGTTTAAACTTTCAATACTAAGCCTCAAAACAGCAAAATAACAAAATCAAAAATTTCAATAAATACAAGAAAGCAAAATGAAGAAATTCGTTTTCCTCTACTTCAAAAAATAAAATAAGGATTAGCGAACAACTTCTCTATTCCTTTTAAAGAATAGCGAAAAATAAAACTATAAAATGGAGGACTATGGAAGACCTAATTCTAAACAACTATACAAGCAAATCAACAGATAAAATAAACAAGAAAGCAAAAAATAAAATAAAATGTGAATGTGGAGCAGAAGTATCAAGAGCGAATTTATCCAGACATAAAAAACACATCAAAATAAATAAATTTTACTACTATAGGTATTACTATAGGACACTTACAAAATTTGCTGATTTGTTGATTTTTTGATTTTTCATTTTTTCGCACCGCACAGAAAATCGTGTTTTTTGTGTTCTTGTGTTGAGGAAAAAGGTCCCCGCTAAATCATCATAAATCCAGTATGACCTTAGCCTTCTTTTCTCGCTTTGAAGTTCTTATGTTCTCTGGCTGAATGTCTTCCCTATTTACTAATTCTTTCGTCTTTGATATAGATGGATCGCAAACAGAAGAGAGCTGAATATGTAAAGGAAAGAAGAAAACAGAAATATACATGTGTATGTGGTAAGGTAATAGGTATATATGGAAAATATAAACACGAAAAATCAGACTTTCATAGAGACTACTTCGCAGAGAAAGAAAAGGTTATGATAGGAGAACATAAAGTTATTCGTATAATTCGTAGAAACGACGACATGGAAAGATATTATAAAATAAAATGTAAAACTATTTAAAGAAATAAATATTATTACTTATATAATATGTCTTCTATAATGATACAAGCGGACAAGGAATTGAAAGAACTCTACAACTTACATTTTCCAGAAGCATTAGCAGACGATAGAATCATTAAGAAATACACCAGAAGAGAGAGAGAGAGAGATGGAGAGAGAGAGAGAGTTTGCGGTGCAGGTAGTGGGAATTGTCGTAAGCAACATGAAAAAATGCAAACAAGGAAATAAGTAGCACAAGCCGCTATGAACAAAAACATGTAGTGACAGATGGACAAGAGAACGAAAGAAAAAATAAATAAATTAATTAATTAATTAATTAATAAATTAATAATAATAATAATAATAATAATAATAATTATAATAATAATAATAATAATAATAATAATAATAATAGTAACGAAATAAATAAACAAACAAGACCAAACGACCAAACGAACTATTTCTGATTTCTGATACGCTTCAACTATATAGCAAAGCCTTTAAGTTTTGGAATGAACAGAAAAACAAAGCATTAGAGGTTCCAGCAATGTTGAATATTCACAAATAGCAAATTTGTGAAGAAGCAATCGCACAACTTAAATTAAGGTTGATGATTATATTAAATAATAATTTAATTTAAAATGTAAAATCATTTAAAGAAATAAATTATATTACTTATAATATAGATATGGGGAGACACAAGAAATATCTCACACCTGAGGACAAACGAAAGGCTAACTCCGAAAAGGCTCTCGCATATTACAAGAGAAATAAGGCTGAAATTAATAAAAGAGGAAGGAGCAATTAAAAGAACGAAATAGAAAACTTAAGGAATATGAAGAAATAAAGGCGAGAGGAGTATAAAACAAGAACGAAAACAAAAAATGATTTTTTATAATCAACCAACATATAAATGAATTTCATGTTAAAGGTAAGACAATTTATATTTATATATATATTGGTAAAACAATTTAATTTATTTTCATTATTTTTATATCCTCACTAATATAAAAGTAAAATATGCCACCACCATTACCGCCCAGACCAACGAAGGAAAATGTAGAACTAGCGAAGGTAAGGGCGAATTTGAGGAAAACTACAACAAGAGAAAACAAAAGGGAATTTAAAGTAGTAGAGTTCAAATCTAGGCGAGACAATAGATTAAACTCTCTTACATACGAGAAGCAAGGATTAGACATAAACTTTTATGATACTGACACATTAGAGCGAGAAGTTCTACTTCCTATATTATTAGATGCTAAAAGAAATGGGATGACAGGAAATGCCGATGTTCATATTACTATCACCTACATAACAGACCACGAAGAATTAAATAGATATTATAAAAAGAAAACATTTAATTCTTTTCAAATAAAAAACTATGATGATTTTATTGAAATGTTGAATGAGTTTAACATAAGCAATATTGAAGCATCTGGACTAGGTTATGACAGGATTATTGAATATGCTAAGATAGTAGTAGTTCAAGAAAACGGAGGCGGTTGTTATGAAGGAAAAAACAAATGTAAAACACAATATTGGAAGAAAATATATTAATATCTCCCGCTAGCAAAAATAATAATTGCTTATTCTTCCTTTGTAAAGACATTATTAATATGCCACTCATTAACAGAAAAAGATGCAATGATATTAGGGAACAATTCAATCTTTCTAACGATTGCCCAATTCCATTCTCTACCGCCGTAAAAATCCTTAATTAATACTCTGATAAAAGAAGGGAAGACATACGAAATAACAAATTCTCTAACAAAGGAGACAATAAGCACAAACGAAATAGGAGAAGAAGCGGATATTATGATTTACTTAGAGAATAACCACTATTTTGGATTAATTAAAAGAGGTAAAAAGAAATGTGAAAAATGTTTAAGGAAATATATCAAAAAGCACACTTGTAATCCAAAAATGATAAATTATGTGAATAGAGAAATATTAAAGAGTGGAAAGAGACATTTAATAACGAAGTCTCATAAAAAAAAATAATAATAAAGATGAAGTTCTTCATTACGACCTTGAAACTTTTAGAAATAACACGCTTGCTGACGGCTTTGATATTCACGACTGCTATATAGTCGGATATACTCAAGCCTGAGGGACGGAAGGATTTAAATATTATGCTGGTATTGATTGTATTTCTAAATTTCTTGATACACTCCTAGAGAGAGGAAGAAAGTTAGCATTAGAATGTGCTAACAAACAACCACATAATCCAGTTAAGAAAGTAGTAGGAGTAAGAAAGAAAAAGAAGAAAGATGAAGAAGCACTAATTTTATATGTGAATGGTTTTAACGGGGCGAACTTTGACCACCACTTTATTAAACAGGAATTAATAAGAAGAAGTATCAAACCAAAATCACATATGATTAATAACGGCTCAATAATCTCTTTACAATGTGAAAATATTAAAATGTGGAATATATGTAAGCATACTCAGGGGACATTAAAAGAAAACTTAGTGTAATGCCCCCAACGATAGCTCGTAAAAAGTCGGTAATACAACCACACATAGTCCTCGAAAAATGATAATGATGTCTCGTTATATTAGCTCAGTGAAGCCAAAAATGAGGCGATGTCATTTTAAAATAGTTGTGTTTTCACGACCAAACTACCAAACATGTACTAAGTATTGCTGTTCACATTCAAGACAACAACAAAAATTAGTTTTTCATTTTTGTGTCAGATTTTCATTTTTGTGAGTTTTTCATTTTTGTGACAAAAATTCAAATTTTCAAATTTAACGGTAACATTTCGCGAAAATTTACGATATCTTGCGGACGAATATAGCTGTTCATTTGAAAATTCAAATTTTCACCCAAAATCAAAATTCCAACCAAAACTGAAATTCCAACCAAAACAGAAAAATCAATTTTTTTTGTTGTCTTGAATGTCAACAGCAATATATCTCCTAGCAAATAAATAACATTATTACAATATCAATAATTTACAACGTAATTATTGAATAAATCAAATATTGTAACTATATTATATTATGAAATAATATTAATCAGAATTGAATATTCTATTTAATAATTAATTTAAAATACTACTAAAACTTATAAATTAGTATTTTAAATTAAAATATAGTTATCTACATGTTGAGGCTGTTTGACACTGAAAGGAAGCTGAGGTGATGCAGATTGCTTCCTGAAGCAGGCAGTTTCAAGTGTTATTGTATGTTATTAAATCTTGTTTTATCTGTTTTTGATCGTTTTCCTGAATAAGGAGAGGCGATTCATCACCCTGTCCAGATGACTTCATAGAAACATCAAGGGAAATGATGTTGCATGCTAATACAAGTTTCTCCCATGGTTTGTATTCTTCAGCTTCAGTGCTTGGGTTATACATGGATTGTTTCTCCGCGTCACCACATAGCCAAGCGGGTAAATACTCACCTGTATATTGGCTGGAGCCAGGTGGATGACCCCATATGTTCACATGAATTGTAGACTCGAGAGCTGGATCATCGTCGTCTACTTCCACGTGGGTAACCTTTCCTAAGCTAAAGTTCTTCACTTTTTTTGCTTTGTGTTTTTTAAGATTATTCTGATTTTCGTAATCTATCCACTCAAACACTATGAATGTGTCTACAGCAGGAAGATCAGCAGCTGGATGAATCGAACCAACTTCGCTGGCACTGGTCTCGTGACCGCCTGCCTCACGATCGCCGTCGATCAGAGCTTGCTGTTGCAGCTGCTGCTCACTCACCTGCCCATGAGCTTGATCATCAACATGAGCATTCTCCGACTGCGCATTATTCGAATCACCGCCACCTATCAACAACGCCGGGCAAGCAATCACTTTCATTCTTCTTTCTCTTCGTGTCATTTCTTTTTTTTTTCTTCTCTACTTCATTCTGCGCTGCAGTACTAGTGCGCTGGCGCTAGCGGTTGTGACCTGAAGCTCTTTCTCTTGTATCATCCTCTGCCTCCTCAGATGAAGAATTCTCATCCTCCTCATCCTCGTCGCTCGTGGACAAGCGGCGGCGGCGGCGGCGGCTCCTGTCACCTGCAGCAGGCTGCCCAGCCCGAGGTCGAGGAAGAGCAGCTACTAAAGCAGAAAGAAAATTATATGTCACACTAATACTGAGTAACTGAATCGAAAATCACATTAAGGAAACAAACCAATATATATATATATATATATATATATATATATATATATATATATAGTTCTTATGCATGCAATATACATATACCTGCATGTTGCTGACGAACAAAATTACATCGCGAAGTCTTGCAATCATAAACAGTAAGCTGAATTGGCAGTCCCTCCCTGTTGCTGCAGGGTTGACAATTCTTCTTGGACATGCCTGGGCGCATGTCCCAGACCATCGCTGGATTTTGCACATCAGGATGCATGCCAAGGTTGGCGTACTGACGAACCCTCATAATGCCTATCGGATGACTAATCCGACCGTCCTCTTCTTGAGCGCTGAAATCGAAATAACCGATTTTCATCACACCCAGCTTGTCACTTCCCAAGTTGATACTGTCAGACATCTTGGGAACCTCGATGTAAAGAGACGGCGTGAACTCCCGAAACAGAACGGTCGTTCGCTTGAGTAGCCTCCGTGCGGAGACCTCAGTTGGGCTGGTCGCATGTCTCAAGGCTTCATAAAAAGCTTTAGGACCGCTTAAGCATGAGACACGCTTAAGCCTGTTAAAGAAGGTATTGAGAAGTGCAAGAGCACTGTCTGTGAGACCGTACGCATGTCGAGGACAATAAGGAATGTACTCTACCGTCAGTCCGAAGTCGCTGTAGAATGTGCTGTAGTACCAACAAACTGGTAGCCCGCGGAAACCATTGCCAGTATCCCCTCGAAAAATGAGATGCGTCACATTGGGACATAGTTGATGTAGCATGCTCTTTCCTGTGTCATGATCGTTTTTAGTAGGATCTACTAATACACGCAAACACATTTTGACGGTGTTCGCGTTCTGGTTAGCATCCGTGTTAGGACGATTAGGCTTTGTGTAGATGATCCACACATACTGGTGAAGCAAGGATGAAACTTGTTACTCAGCGGGGGGGATGCGAGTGGTTAGTGTTGCACCAAAGATTGATACTGGCTTACCATCACTATCGTAAATACCACCAAAATCTAGCGTCAACATTTCTTCGTGAGGTGCCAGGTGCTGCTCCCGCCTCTTCGATTCTGGCCGCTGCGACGCATTCCACTTCACATGCTGGTCACGTGATCGAAGTTTTGCCTTCAGTAACTTCAATTCTTTCACACAATTTGCACGGCTCTTGTAGTGTCCCCATTTCCATGCCTCCAAGGGCTCACCCGGATTAGTGCCAGGCTCGTCCTCTTCTGCAAGCAACTCTTCAAGCTCAGTCACTTGGCTTCGTAAGGAAGGCAGTCCAGAACACATACCACATAAACACTCTGGAGGCCGCTTCTGGATTGACACACCTTTCAGGATGTTGAAATAAAAAGTGTTGTAGCTTCGAGGACGGTAGAGATTGTCATCGTTTGAATGAAGCGGATCATCTTCCATGTCTGATTCAGCCACCGCATGTTCATCAGAAGGATCAGGCATACCTAAATCAATACCACCTTCCGCCAAGTTCGCAGCACGCGCAATATCTTTGGAGCATTCAACCCCACGTTGTTCACACTTGTACTGCTTGACGCCAGTTGGCTTGTGTGTCACATGAAGTTGCACGTTTCGTTCCCACTCTTTACGAGGAATAGCGCGCAGGAACTCTTCTTCTTTGTATTTGGGAAACAGCTGCGTGGCTACTACTAACAAATAATCAAAACACGCACGGTAATCCTCAAAGTAAAAATCCACTGCCTACTTCAACATCCAAGCTATTTCGCGAGTATCACCAGACCGGGAAGGATTTCTTTCCAACATCTATTTCCTCGTCGTGAGTTTCTCTTCATCAGGGATACGTTTCTTCTTACCACCGGGTTTTTGCTGCAAAGTCTCAAATAGAGATTTCCCGATACCAGGATTGACTGATCTTTCTAGGTATCTTCTCTTGCATTCATCCAGACGGCTTAGAGAAACATCAAACATGCTAGCTGCTCGCAGTCGAGAGATGCCGCTTGCTTTAACAAACAACAACAACAAAATATTAAACAAGAACAGCAACAGCAACAATAGCAACAACAGCAATAACAGCAGCAGCAACAAATTACGTACCGTGCATATATTGATCATGAACATACAGAATCAACACATATAACAGAAGTAGCGCGGCCCGGCAGCACATGTGCATATGTAGAAAATTAACATTTTTACTCATAGCAAAAGACACTGCAACATACCTAGAACTCCAACAACTGTTTCGGTGAACGCGCTACCACGCATCTTTGCTAGCGTGATTGCGTTTTCTGATAGCTTCTTGTGTATTTCTACCTGCAGTAAGTAGCAAAGGTTTGATTGCATTAGCATGTCATAATTTAGATAGTAGGACGTTGACCTCCTCTGCGCGTTCAAGAATTCGTTTCCATGTCTCGCTTCGCTGCAAGATATCCTCGATCGTCAGGGGAGCAGCTCCAGCCCTCTTCTTTTGAATATCATGATTAATCGATTCCAAGACATCCTTGAAGAATTTAGCTGCTTGCTTTGCGCGCCTCCTTAATGCTCGTTGCTCAAGGTCGGGAGCCGATGTTGACTGAATCGCACCAACAGAAAGAGCAACATGCGAAGGTTTTCTACCTCAGGTAGGAGAAACAGTAGCAATGAGCTGTTGGATAAGTTGTTCATGCTGACGCACTTGTTGATTGAAAAAAGCTAAAGGACCGCCAACAGTATCAAAGACAGAAGTAACAGAAGTTGGCATAGCCACAGCAGTTACAGAAGAAGAAGAAGAAGAAGAAGAAGAAGAAGAAGAAGAAGAAGCAGCAGAGAAAGGAGGAGGAGAAAGAGGAGGAGAAAGAGGGAGAGGAAGAAAGAGAAAAAGAACTGAAAGTTTTCTGTCGCTTGCTCACGTCTTCAGAATGCTTGAGCGTGCGAAATAGAGTGGAAGAAGAAGAAGAAGAAGAAGAAGAAGAAGAAGAAGAAGAAGAAGAAGAAGAAGAAGAAGAAAAAGAATGATTCTGTCGCGTGCTCACACGTGCACCATCAACTGAGCGCTTGTGCGTCCGGATCCGAGCTAGAGAAGAAAAAGAAGATGAAGAAGAAGAAGAAAAAGAAGAAGAGGAGGAAGAAGAGGAAGAAGAAGAAGAAGAAGAAGAAGAAGAAGAAGAAGAAGAAGACAAAGAAGACGAAGAAGACGAAGAAGAAGAAAAAGAAGAAAGAAGAAGAAGAAGAAGAACTTTTTGGGGTAGAAGATGAAGGCAGACTCTGTTTGTGTTTATTCAATCTAAGAAACTCCTCGAAGCTTACATAGTCATCCATCTACAATCTGCCTTCTAAAACATAGATAGATAGATAGATAGATAGATATAGATAGATAGATATAGATAGATAGATAGATAGATAGATAGATAGATAGATAGATAGATAGATATCGATAGATAGATAGATAGATAGATAGATAGATAGATAGATAGATAGATTAGATAGATTAGATAGATAGATAGATAGATAGATAGATAGATAGCGGCAACAGACCAGGAATAAAATGGCATCAGGTCCAATCCGGACAAATAATACTGAAAAAGAAGCTGGTGCACCTGTCACCAGGAAAAGGTACGTTTTACCGGCTATCCGGGGGGTGATGCCTACAGTACCCCCTCCCGATTTTATGACGGAAATAGCATTTTCGTCATACACCTTCTGATTTCTTTCTGCAAATAGTATGCGCTATGGAGTCATGCTATACAGCGCATCGACCCACGGATAGACGCTAAAAGACGATAAATATATCCTCATACTGCACGTCTAAGCAGATTCTCCAGCCATTCTTGTAGATTTTTGAACTCCTTCCCTCAATCTCTCTCTCTCTCTCTCTCTCTCTCTCTCTTTCTCTCTCTCTCTCTCTTTTTTTTTTTTTCTCGGCAGTATGTCAAGAACAAACGTTTTTTTTTTTTTTTTTTCTTCTCGGCAGTATGTCAAGAACAAACGTACTATTAATAAAAAAATACAAGCAACGTGGTGCTGTAGTACGATTCCCCCTTTGATCTCCTTCTTCTTCTTATCATTATCATTATTATTATTATTATTATTATTATTATGGACACCGTGATAGCCCAGTGGTCAAGTTCTACCATCTGGGCCCTGTCGCCAGTTCGATTCCTGTCGGTGCCACCAGTATTTTCATTGAACATACCGGTCCGTCTGGACCAGTATTTTCATTGAACATACCGGTCCGTCTGGAAGTGTTGAAACTGCCCTTGCGGGGGTGTCATTACAGCCTATCGTCAATTCTTCATACTCCCCTCACGGGTGAGACGATGGAGGCGCATGTGCAGAAATGCATCAGCCATTGACAGAGAAGCACTATTATTATTATTATTATTATTATTATTATTATTATAGACACTGATAGCCAGTTCAATTCTACCATTTCCTGTCGCATTCGATTCCGTCGTGCACCAGTATTTTCATTGAACATACGATCGTCTGGACCAGTGTTTTCATTGAACATACCGGTCCGTCTGGAAGTGTTGGAACTGTCCTTGCGGGGATGTCATTAGAGCCTATCGTCAATTCTTCGTACTCCCCTCACGGGTGAGACGATGGAGGCGCATGTGCAGAAATGCATCAGCCATTGACAGAGAAGCACTATTATTATTATTATTATTATTTTACTATATCTGAGGCGTACTGATGCAGCTAATGCATATCCTCAACGGACATAAGCCTCCAATACCCTTGTTCGAGTCCTCCACCCCCCGTGTCAGTCTCTCGCCTGATGATCGGGCCACCGATGGAGCTCCTGAGGCAAGACTGCACTAAGCCGAGGTTATTCCGCAGTCCAGCAACCTCTTGCAAGACGTCACCGAATGTGCAAGTGCATACACCAAGCGCGTTGCTAGAGCTGCTCGAAACCCCACCATAACAATCTGGTGTCTGCTGGTCCTGGCTATCAACCAGCATATGCGGAGTTTAAGATCTTTTACGCGCGCAACGACCCTCCTCCCAGCATCTACCACCAAAGGGTTATGAGTTGCGTCACAGTTTAACGCCTTGAGGCCATTGGGCTGGAACTCTGTTTAGCAAGTGTGACTGGGTTTTTTTCATCGGGATTTCCCTCAAATATGTCACAGTCAACACTCCAAGGCAGATTTACTATATCTGAGGCGTACTGATGCAGCTTATGGCATATCCTCAACGGACATAAGCCTCCAATACCCTTGTTCGAGGTCCTCCACCCCCCCGTGTCAGTCTCTCGCCTGATGATCGGGGCCACCGATGGAGCTCCTGAGGGCAAGACTGCACTAAGCCGAGGTTATTCCGCAGTCCCAGCAACCTCTTGCAAGACGTCACCGAATGTGCAAGTGCATACACCAAGCGCGGTTGCTAGAGCTGCCTCGAAACACCACCCATAACAATCTGGTGTCTGCTGGGTCCTGGGCTATCAACCAGCATATGCGGAGTTTAAGATCTTTTACGCGCGCAACGACCCTCCTCCCCAGCATCTACCACCAAAGGGTTATGAGTTGGCGTCACAGTTTAACGCCTTGAGGCCATTGGCTGGAACTCTGTTTAGCAAGTGTGACTAGGTTTTTTCATCGGATTTCCCTCAAATATGTCACAGTCAACACTCCAAGGCAGATTTACTTATTATTATTATTATTATTATTATTATTATTATTATTATTATTATTATTATTATTATTATTATTATTATTATTCACAGGGAGATCGTAAGTACATTGTCTTTTTTAATGACATACCCTTGTATAAGACGGATATCCTATGATATAGTATTAGGGGGCCAGTCCTAATAGCTATATCCGAAGTCGAGGTGTATGTACCCGACCCTGCGATATACCGACACAAGTAGAGATTGACCGTGCTCAGGTACGACAGTATATAATCTATCGTAAAAAATAATTTAATGAAAGTTTCAGAGAACATTTCATTTTCGAGAACATCATCCCAGGACTTGGAAAGGGTCATACCCGGGAACACCATCGCTCAATACACTAGCGATCCCCGTATACGGTGTAGTATCATCGTCGATCGACCTTTCGCACTCGTATGTTGCGATCGAATGCCAAGTTATATCACTGAGTCTTTTTAATATTCATATTGATAACTGATGATGCATGATCAAATCATGATACGCCGTGGGCAATCAACCAGTTTATTTGAGACGCATAAAGAAAAATAGTTTCTTTGTCACTGCCTTCGTCGTCTGGCGCGGATTTTTTGCCTGGTGGAGGACCACCAACAAAAGTCAGATCGAACTTTGACTGTTCGAGAATGTCCCAGATCTTATTAGGGATTCCGCCCAACGATGATTCAAAAGGGATATCAAGCACTCCTCTTGGCAGTGTCTGAATGGTCCACGCAGTGTAATCCTTGTCTCTGGGAGTAATTGTATCATCCCATGTCTCGAGACTTTTTGCGTCTTTATATACTGGCAGATAATGTCTTGCCTTTGGATCCTCAACCGGGTCCATACTTCTCCAAAACTGGAGTATCGGTTGTACTATTTTTGCGGCTGATGATATTTTGAGTGTCCGTGTGACACGCATTGTGGGACCGCCACGACCCGCATCAAGTATAAGTCTGAGAGAGTGTCATCAGCGACATGTTGTTCCGCTGGTCTCATCAGATAGAAAGCATCTTTCACCCATGCGATGGTTGCTATCGCATCGCCTTCCTTCCATCGCTCATGGACAATCTCAACGTTGCCCGCGTTTGGGTCAGTGTCCGTCCCCTCCTCCTCCTGGTGGACGTCCTTTGATCCCATCGACCTCATCGCCTTCCTCGGTTGGTCGTTGATAAGATCATTCCGCGCTCTCCTTAGCTGCGCCTCTGTGATCTTCTCCTTCTTTCCGCTATGCTCTCGCGGAGACTTGGACTGAGTCCCCACCGCGCTTATGCGGTCAGTCTTCTCCTTGCTGTCCACCTCACTCTCCTCCTTCTCAGCTATCGGTGCCCGATAAGCATCGTCTTGGTCTATGCCAGCCTCCTTGTGGATGGGCGGCACCTCTTTGAAATCGTCCTTCATCCGTTTTAACGCCTCCTCAACGGATTCATCTTCCAGTAAGAAGGGATCATACTTAATCAGCCTTCTTACATTCACAATTTGCACCTTCCCTCTACCCCTGATCTTGTAATTCAGAGGTCCCGTCTGTTCCATAATCTGATAAGGTCCTTTCCAGTGAGTGAACATCTTAGAGCTGACTCCCTTCGGGACCTGAGGATGATACAACAGTACAATATCCCCAACCTGAAACTTGATCTGATCCAAGTGCGCTTGTCGCACCCCTTCAGCATCAGTCTTTCGGCGCTCCGCCTCTCTATGCGCCCTGATTATTTGTTCCGCTCTAAGTCTCATCCCAAACAACTCATCCGCCCAAGTGTCTTTTGGATGAAGGAGCGAAGTCGGGATATCAGGCTCACGCCCATATACTAACTGATATGGCGAGATTGAGCTCTTCGAGCCTCCTAACGCCGTAGAGGGTAGACAGTTCATTTCAAACGCAAATGATGGTGCTGCCTCGACCCATGCTCTTTGATTCTCCTTCTTCGTGCAATACATCTTTAGTGAGGCTTTGAGGGGTCTGTGTACCCGCTCGATTTTCCCATTTGCTCGCGGGTTATATGCAGTAACATATTGCCATTTCATCCCGTAATACTTAGATAGTTTGTCGATGACCTCGTTATTAAAGTCCGAGCCTCGATCAAAACATATCTTTCTTGGTACTCCGATCTGTGAGATGATCCTATCGATCAGCGCCTCGGCCGTCGTCTTGCCGGTAACGTCTTTGACAGGGATGATCCACACATAGTAGGTGGCTCTGTCAATAGCCGTGAGGAGGTATTTGTAACCATCCTTCGTTTCTGGGAAAGGTCCCACATGATCAATGTGTATAAACTCAAACATCCCCGCATGGAGAGGAAATTCGCCAATCAGGCCGAAATTTGCCTTCAGTGGTGTTTTGTTTATCTTGCACGGGATGCATGCATCCACCGCCTGATCTATCTCCTCATTCATCTTCTTCCACCAGAATCGCCTCGCTACGAACATGTGAGTTCGTTGTCGACCCGGATGCGCCAAAAGTGGGCAATTGTGGGCTGCGACAAATATAAATCGTCTCAGACTCTCCGGTACCCAAAGGACCCATTTGTCCGGCTGTGACGCATAGCGACCGTGAAGGCCCTTGTACCACAGTAGACCATCTCTCCATCCCATCTCCTTCATCTGATCTTTGATCGCTTTCGTCATCCGTAGCTCATCCGGGTTCTGATATAACTGTATCAGTTCTTTAAACTCCGGATCTTGAGCCTGTTGTTGCCTCCATGCGGTAGGCGAGGCTATATGGATAGTACCATCTTCTAGCCGTATCCCGATTCTTTCCGGGTCATCGTCTAGGTCACTTCTCCGCTCTTGAGGAGGCTCCGCATAAACTTCCTGCGTCTCCTCTTCCTCTCTTATGTTCGCCTTCGCATTCTCATATACCTCATAGGACCACTCAGCGTCCTCCTGGGTATGTAGCTCACAACATATCCCGTGATCCGGGCCTTGTGGACTGTACCGTAGACCTGTGCGGTCATATCGGACTCCACTCGCCATCTCCATCGCTTCAATGTGGCTGACCTCATACACCTTGTCAGTGGACAAGTCTTCCATCTCCACCGTGGACACCAACGCCGATACTTCTGAGTTAAACTCTAGCCTAGAGAGGCTATCAGTGACCACATTTCGCTTTCCCGGTAGATGGATCATTGTAAAATCGAAACAAGACAAGAACCCTTGCCACCGCGCCGGCCGTCCAGTCCGTTCATGATTCATCAACCATAACAGGTTATGATGATCAGTTCTGACAGTAAATTGAGGTCCTCCCCACAAATACTCTCTGAGCCTCTTGAGGGCCCACACCACCGCTAACGCCTCTCTTTGCCTTGTGCAATAGTTTCTCTCCGCCGCACACAACTTCCTACTAATAAACATGATTGGGCGTAATTTCTTCTCCTCATCCTCTTCTTGTAATACAGCCCCAATCACAAACTTAGATGCGTCTGCATCGACTACGAATTGTTTCGTAAAGTCGGGCATCGTTAACACCAGTCCTCCGTCTTTCGGGTCTTTGTAAATAAGATCTTTGAGCGCATGAAACGCTTGCAAAGCCTCTTCGTCCCACTTCTCAAAGTCTCCAAAATCTATCATTTTCTCCACTTTAGCCCGTCTTGCACCCCAATCGGGTATAAACTGGCTATAGTATTGCGCCATCGCAAGGAATGAGTGCAATTCAGTGCGGTTCTTCGGTATCGGTCCATTCATAATCTCCTCCCTCTTCTCTTTGGATATCGAGACTCGATTATGGGAGATCTCGTACCCTAAGTATGTCACACTCGTCTTGGCATGTTGACACTTCTTTAGATTGCACTTCAGGCCAAAAGCTCCGATGCGCCTGAATATATCGGACAAATGATCGATATGCTCCTCCATTGTGTTAGAGTATACGATAATGTCATCGATATAGCAAAATGCATATTCTCCCGCCTTCTGTCCCCGCTTTCTCATAAAGTCTCCGTCAGACAAATCATCGTACTGACTGCTCAACATCTTCTGCATCGCCTTCTGGAAAGTCCTGGGGCTTGCTTGAGGCCCATCGGAAGCACTTTCCATTGGTATATTTCCATACCCACCACAAACGTCGTCAGCCATCTGGACTTTTCCTCCAGTGGTATCTGCCAGAAGCCATTCTTAAGGTCAATGACCGAATAGAATTTTGCATTCCGCAGTACTCTCCTTCCTTCTTCTAATGTCGGGAGAGGATTTCTCTCTTCCTCCAGCACCTTGTTAACACGAGCATAGTTAACTGTCAGGCGCCATTCTCCTCCTGGCTTCGGCACTATCTTCGGTTGTGAGACTATTGGAGATGTTGATCTCTCAATAAAGTCCTCATTGAGCAGCTGTCTTGCTAGCTCCTCCGCTATCTTCGCCTCATGTATACTCAAATTCGCCCTTCGTGGTGCCGGTGACGGCTCCGCACCCGGTATTTTGTAAATAACCGCAGTGAAATCTTCAGGCTTGACACCACCTGCATGTGGAGGGTCAAAAATTTCCTTGTTCGCCTCTAATTTGGCTTTTAAAAGCTCCTTCTCCTTCTCCGTGCCTACTCCTTCTTCCAATATTTTCCGCGCCGCCTCTTGAAAATCTTCATCAGACATCTGCTTATGTTGCTTGAGGGGTTCTCTGTCCTCCTCCAAGCCTAAGTCCTCTTCCGAGACATCATCTAGGCCCGTCTTTTCATACGTGACCGTGTCTGGCTCATCATCTTTACCGAGCTCCACCAGCATGTCAATGAGTCTCGCGTATTGCAAAGGAGCTTTACGGGTGTAAAAACCATCAAAGCATGTGAATGCTTGCGGTATCAATTTCAACTTGTCGAGGTCTCTGAGCTTCCGCTTGTATGCACTGCTCTGCTCACGAGTTCCCATACGACAAGCCACCACTAGCTGTTGCTTGCGAGAGGGTACGTATAGGATGATCAATAAGCCGGTCGCTTATTTCCTGCGCCCATATCGCCTTCTCATTATATGGCAGGATAATAGTATACGGCTTATTATTTTCGAATAAAGTTCGTAAGCATTTCTTCACTTCAGACAGTGAACGCGGCCACGTCGGCTCGTCACCCCAGAAATCAGTAATAAAACTTTTAATAGTTTCTGGTGGAGTATCCGGGATTCGCCCCGTTCTCCTTGGTACAAACGCCTCCCTTTTTTCTTCTCCTACTTTCGCATGGAAACAGTATCCGTTAGTAATATGGACTTCTGTTCCTACTCCTTCCGCGAATCTCGCCAACGACGGGCTTCTTTGTGCGACACATATAATCTCCTCCTTTCGCTTCTCGATTAAGTCATCAATAGACTTTTCGTCCCAATTGCATGTCGGAACTGTGACAGTGCATACTTGGGATTCCCAATTGTCGGTCCAGGACAGTTCATCCGGTCTTACGACATGGGGGTGAACGTACACCTCAAGTGCCTCATGTGCGATGGCCATCTTTTTGTGATCCGTCGCTAGACTCAGCTCATAAGCCTCATAAGAGTCAGTAGCGTTGAAGGGATCAATATCGTTCTCTTCTCCTCTTTTTACTCCATATGTCACTCGCCGTGCGGCGCAATCAATCACAGCCCCCATCGTAGCCAATTGGTCATACGATAGTAATATTGACCCGTGGTAACCGGGGACGACATAGAGGTCCATACGGTATACTCGTGCGGATTTCAATTTAAAGGTCAGTGTGATGATTCCCGTGATATCCGTCCGGCTGCTCACTCCTTTGAGAGTGCCCGTTGACTTTTTCATATTTCCGTCCACCCAGTCCCGGTATCGGTTTAAAAACTTTCGGCCGACAATATTAATATTCGCCATCGTATCATTACCAACTTTTAATATTGTCTTCAATGTTTCACAATAAAGTTCCGTATAACACAGAGCATCGGGCCTGTGTATATTGGCTGCGAGAACAAGAACTTTACGTTCCAAATTTTGGAGTCTTGTCTCTAAGTTTTTCAACTCCTCCTTCTTCTCCTCCTGCTTCACCTCATTAACATTTTTATTATTCTGCGGTACTGGTGCGTTTACTATTTGAGCGACATTGTCTTGTGGTACTTGAGTACACACATTGTCTTTTTGCTCGCCACCCGCCGCGACCGTAGACATTGAGTCTGTTCGTGGTTGTTTGCTTGACCGAGGCGATACGTCTGCCATTGGCCTCCTCGCCTCCATCGCAAGTCTCGCCTTCCTATTTGCATCAGTTATCATTGGTAACCGTGATGTATGAACTGGTATGAGACTACCTTGGGGCTGCAGTCTCTGTGTACCCACATCTTTGTATTCAGATTGAGGAAGCGTTGGCCCAGTCTGCACAACAGCATTAGAAAGCACTGTGACTTTAGGGTTAAACTTCACAGTCTTCTCCTTCCTCTCTTCTTCCCCCTCCAGTCATTCCACCACCTCGAAACGATTACCTTGAGTAGTGTCCGGGTAGGATGACGTATCGGTCTCCGAGGCAGTGTTGTAGGCCTGAGCTCGACCGAAATTTGGGTTGGAGCTTGCCCACGAGCCTCCTCCTCCTCTGGGTGGGGGGCTGGAGCTCGAACAGCTCTCCCTCCATAAGGGGTATATCCCCGACCTCCTCCTCTTCCTCTCTGAGGGGTTCCCTGCCACCTCGAGGCTCCTCTCCATGTTCCTCCTCCTCCTCCTCCTCCTTGTCCTCCTGCTCCTGCTCCTCCTCCTCGTCCTCTTTGAGAGGCCTTTAGGTTTTTTTGTCTCTCCCTTTCCTCCTTCTTCTCCTTCATCCTCTCCACATAGGCAATGATCGCCTGTCGTAACTCCTCATCATCACACATATTGGCGTACCAACCTTCGTTCGCAGCGGCAATCTGAAGCATGTTGAAAAGGCCCGGTTCCTTGCCTTCCGTCCTGCTCAGAAAATTTGCCCTTGCTGTTGGGTTCTGCCTATCATGATTGAAAGAGCAGTCTCTGTTCTCCATCTGTGCCTTACACTGCAAGCCCGCGAACCACCTCCAACATGCGGTCTTCAGGTCTGGCTCTCTCTGTCTCTTCCAACCGGCAACTCTGTTTGTGTACGTGGCTTGTGCGCCAACAGGTACACCGCCTGCCTGTGCCGTATGTGCCTCCGTGAGCGAGTCCATGTTTGAGCATGCACTCATCACTTCTTGAAACAGTGCTGACGGAGCAACGCTTTGAACCGTATGTTCGAACACGTGTGTCTCGAGGAAGTTCTTGGACTTCACTGAGCTAAACGTCGAGCATTGTTGTATGAGCTGAGTAAGCTTACTCGGTTAACTGTGTGTAACGCCGAAAAGAAATAGAGGATGATCGACTTGCGGCCATAGAATAGCCCATAGGAGGAAACTACCTCCGTAAGGGTCGCCGCCAAGCCAACAGCACTCCTCAAACTCATCGCCACTGTCTCAAAGATTTCAAATCCTATGAGAGTACCAGTGCAGAGATGCTGGTATCCATGAGATTGAAAATATGAAATGAGTGTGGCCACCGCCAGTTCACACTGAGCGTCTAGGCCTGTTGCATTGTTTCTCTTAATCTCCTCCTTCTTTCTCAAAAACTTGTACTGTGTCAGATCAAATCCCTCCGAGACTAGAGATTGGTCAAAAACAGTAACAAGGGCCTCGTATTCCTGCGTTTCGTCGCAAGGAAAAGCCTTCATGCAGGCATTGATCTCTTTGAGCTTGCTCAAAAGCGAAGCATCAGAGTCTTTGTCTGAGCTCGTCTTGGCATATAGCATGAGACTTGCCACTCCTCCTTTCTTCCCCTTGAAGGCATTTATGATGTTCTGTCTGTCCTTCTTCTCCGTGTTTGTGACCACCACCGTAGTTGAGCCCGGGGGTGCAGGGGCTGGTGGGGCAGGAGCTGGTGGGGTCAAATATGTCGGAGGGTGTGCCTTTGCACCACTCACTTTTGCTTTCATTCTTTCCAGTCTCATCGTCTTCTCGAACTCCGCCTTCTCTTTCGCCTTCTTCTTCTCAGATATCACCAGCTTTTGAGCATGAGTGATAAAGGCCACCAATTCAGAAGCAGATCTGAGAAAATTATATTTCTCCACATATTGGTCAACACCTGCTTTGTTGGCGACCGGTGGTGCGTTACTAAGTGATTTAAGGACAGAGTGATCCTTGGTAGGAATCCATCTCTTCCATGCCTCCTTGTGCAGTAACGCACCCATCAACAGTCTGATCTTGGTCAGAACTCTGTCAGTCTTCTCTAACTCATCAATCACAGGATGAGTTTCTCCTGCTGCCTTAATGCTTTTTTCCATCTCTGCCTTCCCCTCCTCCAAGGCCTTCATTTCCATCGTAAAAAAATGAAATATGCCACTCGAGTTTTTCGAACCCAGATTGGTCTTCATTTTTGTTACATCGACTGCCTCCTGACCAGTCGCGAGGAATCTGGCCGTTGCTCTTGGGTTTGTGTACTGGAGGTAACCCTCACATCGTGGGCCGTATGTACGTTCCCAAATCAGGGTTTGAGTGTACACCCCAAAGATAGCATCGAGTAATTCAAGGTGGGTGTGTGTGTCCCCAAACTTGATATGCTGTATCTTCTTTCTCTTTCTGGATCAGAGACCAGTTTGCCGAGGAGCTGTGCTGTGTTTGATAATAGGATATAGACATCCTTTTTAGCACGACTTTTCTCTCTTCTTTGATCCTGAGGGATCCACACACAGGTATCCTTCTCTACCCCCATCTTGTTATCAAACTCTTTTTTAGTGAGGTCATAGTGGTCTTGCACCCACTGTTGTTCCTCCACTGTGATCTCCTCTCCATCACTATGAATCAAGTCGATCATTTTTCGTCCTCCTCCTCCCGTGTAGGCAGGTGGTAAGGGATTACCATATGCTCCTCCTCCTCCCGTCTCTTCTTGTTCAAATCCTCCTTTATCTTCGTCTCCTCCATATCTTCCTTCATCATCCCAGCCCTCTTCTACTCCTCCTCCTGCTCCTTCATCTCCTCCTCCTCCTCCTCCTTTATTCAGTCCTCTTCCTCCTCCTCCTGCTTCTTCTTCTTCTCTTCTTTGTTCTGCCTCCGAGAATTCACTCACTTCGGCGGTCTCTGTCGACATGATGTCGTAGTCGTAATTAACAGGAGGACAGTGTCAGCTCCTATGTTTGGTTTTTGTTCGTTTGTGTTCTGTTCCTCCTTCAGTCGATTGACTAGTGAAGAGAGAAACTAATAGAGAGTAGAGTGAGATTCCCTGTCCTCTATAAAACACTGTTTGTATGTTTGTTTTTGTTTGAGAAAAATAGTCTTTGAGACTTTCTCCGATTTCTTGTTCTCCTTACTCAGATTACTTTCTCCTCCTTCTTTTCTATATTGTATCTAGTATGAGGCACTTGGACCTACACACAGATAGTAATAGAGAAGCTAGAAAAGCTCTCCTTGAGAAGTCGACAGTCGGTCGGATAGGTTCTCAGACCTACCTTTAGAAAACGATAAGAGATTTGCAAAAATACTCTGACGTATGTGTGAGATAATGCAGATAAATGCACAAACTAGAAGGGTAGAGTGTTGTGTTCCTGTCCCTATGCTTGTTTGTGTTTTGTGTGTGTTCCTTCACTCTTCTGTCCACCTCCTTCTTCTTGGTCTCTGTGTGAGAACAACAAGAACGACAGAGAGTTTGTATCTGATGTCTCCTTGTGAGCACACAGATATGGATTGGGCTAGAGGGTACGAGACACCTGCTTGAGACCAATCAATTTATTTGTTTTGTGAAAGAGTTATGAAGGAGCTGTGTTGTAGTATTTGTTTTCGTCTGACGTCCCCGTGTGAGACAGTTCAGTGAAAATTCACTCTGTTGCCTGTGTGGCAAAGCAGAAAGAAATCACCCTAGTGATGTGGACTCCAAATGTAATGCCCCCAACGATAGCTCGTAAAAAGTCGGTAATACAACCACACACAGTCCTCAAAAGATGAGAATGATGTCTCGTTATATTAGCTCAGTGAAGCCAAAAAGGAAAACAGCAACAGACCAGGAATAAAATGGCATCAGGTCCAATCCGGACAAATAATACTGAAAAACAAGCTGGTGCACCCGTCACCAGGAAAAGATACTTTTTACCGGCTATCCGGGGGGTGATGCCTACATTAGAAAATATGAAATGTAAAACTCTTAAAGGAGATTTTGATCACGACAAGGCATCTACTTGGGAAACAATGAGTGAAGAATTAAGAAATAAGTGTCTTCAATATTTGAAGTGTGATGTTATGGGGTTAAAAGAGTTATATGACAAAATAAACACAGAGATATTTGAAAAACACTCAGTGAATTTAACTTCATATATTTCAACTTCAAGCCTCGCTTTCAATATCTGGAAGAAAATGATTGATGGTAAGCATGATGTAAGACTTCCAACCATTGAACAAGAGAAAGCGTTTAGAAAAGCAGTTATCGGAGCAAGAACATATCCAAGCAAAAAAAGATTTATTTCAAAACAATACAACGACTACTTAGCAGGGAAAATCACATTTGATGAATTAACCGATTATTTAGTTGATGCGGATGTCGTATCTTTATACCTAACAGCGATGCTTAATTTATTCATGGTTGGAGAAATTAAGATGGCTATCGCACCATTTGATTATAATAATCTTCCTATCGGTATTTACAATGTTGATTACATCTCACCAAAAGACATATTACATTCAAGAATAGGACAGAGAAATAAAATGGGTTCATTAAAGTGGAATTTAGCCGATATGAAAGACCAATGGCTTACAAGCGTTGATATTGAAGACATGATTAAGGAAGGCTACGATATAACAATTCATAAAGGATACTATACAGAGGAGGCAGAACCAGTATTTAAAGAATATATATTAGAAATGTTTAAGGCGAAAGAGAATAGCGAGAAAGGCACACCGCAATATTTACTAGCCAAACTATTTATGAATTCATTATACGGAAAGATGATACAACGACCTATCCCAACAGAAGCAGAATATATTAAATCAAATGAGGAGTATTGGAAATTTTGGACGAAAAATTATATATCAGATGTGGTTGAATTCAAAGATAAAGACGGAAACAAACTTTGGCACGTATCTGGAATTCCTAGAAAGGAAGAAATAATTGAAGGTAGCATAAATAAACCTTCTCACTACGGGGCATTCATTCTAGCATATAGCAGGCGTATTATGTATGACTACATAAAAGAGGCTAATCCAAATAAAGACATAGAGGCTGATTTCTATTACACCGATACCGATAGTCTAGTGTTGCATGTTAGGTTTGCCAAACTAATTAAAAGACTTGGTGATAAATCTCTTGGCGGAATAACAGATGACTTAGGAGAATGTTGTAAGATAATAAGAGGAATATGGATTGCTCCTAAATTGTATATGTTAGAATTTACAACCAATGAAGCATTTCTCCCCTACCTTACTAAGAATGACTTGAAACATAAAGACAAAGGTGTTCATATAATTGAATGCTACGAAAATGAAGGAGTAAAAAAGAGATACTACCACCTCAGAGGTAAGGGGTTGAATTCAAAAGGGCTAAATCCAGAAGTATATGAAAAGATGGATTTAGGTGAAAGCATTGAAAATGTTAGAGATTTATCACGAAATAGCAAACAGCAAAACATTACCCATTTCAGCATACTTCATACTACGAACATAAAAAAGAAAGTTAATGATAATAAATGGTGCGGTCGTGAGTTTATCAACAAAAATGATAGTATCCCTCACGGCTTCCATATCCGCTCCTAGATTAGTGATAATAATTAATTAATTTTTTCTATAAAGTATATACCCTATACTATACTATGACCACCCTCACCAGACTATGTGAGAAGTTTGAAAAACTTTCAATTGAAAATAAAAAAGAAACATTTTCTCTTACCGATGTTAAAAAGATAATTACTGACGAAATCCAAATGATTGAAAATGCACGGGCAGGCAAGCCAAGGGATATTTTTCCATGTGGTAAGTATCGCGGGAAGAAGGTTCAAGATATCGCGCTTATTGATAAGCCATAACTTGAATGGGTTATGAAACAGCCGTGGTTTGATAAATTTACAGACATTAAAAGTGAAGTAAAAAAATATTTATAAAAAATTAATATTTATATTATATATATGATGACAGACCTGAACACCAAACAGGACTACTTGAATGAAATTGAAAAATGGAACATTGACATTGAAATTAAAAAGCCAACAATTAAATGGACTAAACCTGACATTGTATCTTTCTATGAGCAATACAAGCCAAGGGATGACAATGTAAAAGTGGTTATACCATCCAATGTTGATTTGCAAGATAAATCAACATTTGCCATAACAGACGAAGAACCAAGCACACCTTTTAAGGAGACTGATTTAAAAGAGACTGGAATTACTGAGATAGCACAAAATGAAACCGATATTTTTCTTCAATATGGTAAGTTTAAAAAAAATGAAAATTGAAAATGTCGCTAAGATTGATAAACCATACCTTGAATATTTAATTCAACAACCTTATTTTAATAACAAAGATGCGGTAAAAAAATATCTCTAATGATACATCACATTCCGTTTATTATTTTTTTTCTTTCTACAAGTGATTTAATTCATTATGACATTTTCTAACCCATTTTAAATGATATGTAGAATGTTTATGTCTTTTTCTATGTTGATAGACAATCTTTCTTCCACAAAGGCATTCAACTTTTTTTAAAATCATATTCTCTTAATCTTTCCTTATGAATTTCTTTGTATTGTCTATTGTATTCTTTTTTATTCTGATTACACGGGACTGAGATACCAGTTTTAAAATTATCGTTTATACACTTTGTGTGTCTTGTCCAGTATCCTTCTCTCTGTTCTAATTCAAGGTGGCTATCACAAGGGAAAGCCTCAATCAATTCAATCCTATAGTCGTTCCTTTCTATAATTGAAAACGAATAAGTGTAATTTTTTCACCTCGTTTATACTGATAAAAATTGTATGTGTGAGATTTAACTCTCTGCTCTAATGTTTTAATCGTGCTTCCGATATATACTTCACCTGTTTTATTACAGATAAGTTTGTAGATTTTTCCATTCTGATATTTGTTGTAGTTCATTTTATATAATAGTTGGAGTTTATATTTAATATAAAAATACTCCGTCCATCCATCCACATCAATGGTCTTCTACGAAGTTAGCGATAACATTAACATTTGAACCATTATTGGCAGTTCCAACGGATTTCTGTGTAAAAGTCAATACATCACTAGGAGTCAAATATATATCATAATTTCTAAGATTTATTTGCTGAGTTGATTGAGAATTTACGTAAAGTTTAAAAATTGTTGTTCCGTTGGCAACGGCGCTTGACTTTGTATCAGTATCTACAATCGAATACTTAGAATCAACATCTGCAAAAACTGCGCCAGTTAGTGTCCCATTCAATACCATTCTTACTACACACGACTTACTATCTTCATTTGTAATACTGATCAAAGTTGGATAAACATTTGAATAATTTGTTAAATTAGCACCGCCCGAATCAAATACCGCTTTGTTTCTTATACTAATAATAGGACTTTCAGTGGTGTTTGCTGCTTTACTTCCTTCCACTTCGTTTGTTATACTTGTGTTTATCGTATTCGTTCCCTCAATGAATAAACTGGCACTCGCTGTTTTAAGAGTTTGTATTCCAGTCGCTGCATCATTTCTCATTACTGCTGTAAAAGGTAATTTTGTATTTCGCAGGCTTACACCAGTATTAGCATTCGCATAGTCAATCATATGAAGTAATTGAAATGATCCTGTTTTGGGATTTTCAATATAAAACTTAATAGCACCAAACCCAAGATACTGAAATTGAATTTGAAATACATTTCCTTTTCTCCAGTCTAAGTCTGGCATAGCCGAAGTTCCATCGCACGGGTCGTCCCAGTCTGCTTGGTCAATATAAAATGCGGCACCTCCCGCACAATGCGCGATATTCATTCCTGCTTGATTTTGTAGAAATAAAATCCATCAACGAGTTCATTTCCTATTCCAATATATGAATAGTAATCTTTTGTATCATCTGTTGTCCATATAGCAGTAAAGCGGGCGAGGACACCTGTTCCAGTTCTATATTTATTCTCCTTTTACTTACCAGTCTAGCATCTGCCGTAGCATCAGCAGTTGTTTTCAATTCAGCCATATTATTCAAAAATGACACAGACGATTTTGTTTCTGTTTTTGTCCATATCCTAGTATTAATTGTATATGGAAAGATTTCCTGTAAAACTGGTGTTAATTGACCTACTACTGCTTCGCCAAAAGCGGTTTTTGAATTATTTGTTCAATATCACCATCATATCCAACTTTGACATTTATAAATTAGCCGTCAGGATTTTCTGCGATTAAGTTTCTTTGGTGGGGCATCTCTTATATATATAACAAAAAAAAATATTATTTGAATCTATTAATTTTTTTTAGAATTGCGTGATATTTTAGAATTGCGCTTCGTGCTGTCGCACTACCGCTTATTCTAAAACATCGTTTTTTTTATTTATTGTTTTTCACGATATTTGAAAAACACACGGGAGCGGTAGCGGGAGTGTGGATTTTCAAACATCAACTCATCAAAATTTCAACTCCCTTAACAAGCACACTACGTTGAAGAATGGCGAATGTGTAATGGTTAAGCTTAGTTATGCCTACATCACTCGCATCATTACCTGTAGTTGAAACGAATTCATATCGCCTCTCAGTGTCTAGGCTTAAACCGCTCACCTCATAGCCGTCTGTATCCTTATCGCACAGCGGGCGGTTATTGTCCCAAGTATCTACGTGGAACCAGTTGTAATGATAAACATCGCTGTTTAGGATAGCACTTCCTTTCAACTTATCCTTCAAAATCATATAGTCCTCATTTTTCTTTTGTCAATATCAAACTTCTGGAGACGAGAGCCGTCAAGGGTTGAATAGTATTTTAAAACCTTTACGCCAGATCTGTTGTCGTTATCAAAAGAAGTATTAGCACTCTCAGTGAAATGAAAGGCTGAAGTATAAATACGACGAATTCTTTCACCCTGCGAGCGGTTCATCTTAATAACATAGTTCTGTTGGTTTGTTTGAAGACTTTGCTTCCAAGCGATAGGATACTCAATCTTAAATGGAAAGCTTTCACCTGCAATCTTTTGTTGGACACCGAGGATGACATTTGGGTCAGTCTCAACAGCAAGGAATAGATTTAGGTTAGAGACGATAGCACCAGCGGTCGTAGCGGCAGCACCAGTGGAAATAGAACATCAGTGCCATAGAATGAAGAGCGGTTGGTTTCAGCCCACACAATCCGCAAATCCAAAATGTCATTAAATCCAATAGTCTTATCCAGTTCAAAAATAGTGCCAAACAGCATACCCAAAGGAAACTTAACATAAATAACAGGGTTTGGCACCATTGGCAGTTCCACCTTCAAAATTCTTAGCCTCCTCAAAAGGAGCATTAACCAAACTATAATCCCCCGCAGTGCTATCGGCGAGAGCGGTATCATTATTACGGCGGGCATTAACAAGTGGCACTTTGTAATATCCTTGAACTGCAGCGACCAATCCTGCAGTATTGCCTGCAGCAGTAATTGCCGCTCTTTCCGCTACGGTTCCAATTTCAACTTTTCCAGCATTACACTTTTGAAGCATAGCACCGCTACCCACACCAGCACCATGATTTTCAAGTGCCATAAATTTTTCATACTTAATTTCTGGTTTCCATATAACCTTTGTGTAGTTTCCCATATGTTGAAGATTACACAAATACTGCCCGCTTCGGCTTCGCAATTCAATAGTTTAATCATAGACAGACAATCCATATAGATACGATTGTAGCGACCGCCAGCACCTGGAGCAGACGGAGTGTAAGTAAATTGCAACACACTCCTCGCAAGGTTCAAAGGACGAGTAGGAATTTCAAAGGTGTTTTCCATACCACCAGCGACAGATTGCGAGCCTTCACGAGTGGTAAGTTTGGTAAATTCATACTTACCAGTGAGCAGTTCCTTAGTCTGATGGACTAGTTCTCCTCCGTATTAGACAGGCATTTTTTGTTTTTGTTTTTGAAGTAGTGTAAATTAACTAATTCACCAGTATATGTTTATAGAAAAAAATAATTAAATCAAAAATTAATTGATATTTGTAAATCCACACTTCCGCTACCGCTCCCGTGTGTTTTACAAACATCGTTTTCCGTTTCTACTTTCTTATTGATTTTACGATGTTCATGAACCGCACGAGAATGAGATACGATGTTCATGAACCGCACGAGAATGAGAATGAAAGTGCGGATTCATGAATATCTGGATTTCAACAAATTGAAGAATGAATTAAATAAACTAAAATAATTAGTTTCACGATAAACTAATAAAGTCATAACGACTCCCAAACCATTAAGATTAATCGCTTGGTCATTTTCGTCCGTCAAGTAAAACCTAAATACATTATTCGAACTTGCCGATAATGTTTTCCCGTATTCGCTTCCAGAGCCGTCATAGATGACAGACCCAAAAGGAATTTCGTTGGCAGTATATATTTTTTGTAGCACGTGATTATCTCCTTCATTTACCAAATCCGATTGAAGATATAAAGTTTTTTCACCAGTAAGAATAATTACATTTGGCGATTTAATAAAATTATTGGTGAAGAAATATGTTGAATTTCTATCAAACCCCATAGCCTCGTGAATACGGGTATTTCCATCAAATATAAACCGCGGTAAACCGCGGTTGAATTCCTTTATTCTCTGACACACTGAATGTTAATTTTCCATCTTCTGGGTCAATGTTGGTATTATTACTGGATACCACATAAGTATAATTATTTGGGCTGTCTGCGGTTAGCACTTTGGCTAGTTTATTTTTTAGATTGTTCATTGTGTAGTTGCCCTCAGGTATCGTAATTAAAGCCTCATATCCGTCTTCGGATAATGTAAAAGTATTATATGGTGAAGCCACCGAATAATACGACTTCGGAACATAGATATGAAGAATTTTGCAGCGTGTGGGATTGTCTAGCCCCTTCATATTGACTTCGTGTGTAAAGTCGCTATCTGTGCCTGTTATTCGGTTTTTGCTATTTATGTAATAGATACCAGTCGCACGGCCTCCCTTGTACTCCATGATATATATTATAGATAGTTTAGAATTGCGCTTCGTGCTTTCACAGTCTCACTTATTCTAAACCATCGTTTTTTTATTTGGGAAAAAATTAATCGGTTTTCGATGTTTATCAATATCTCAAACATGTTTGAGATTAGCGAGAATGAGTGAAACGAATGAGAGTGTAGTTGATAAATATCTTTTATAAAAAGGTGTCAAAACCATACCCATTCTGTGCTTTTAATTTTTCTGTTTCTTCTTCTTTTAAGTCTGTGTAGCCACTGGCGAATTTAAATCGCACTCCTTTAGCCCGCTCCGTTAAAAAAACGCATAGCAAACCATCCACATGTGTCTGAAGTATCACTCTGCTCTTTTACCTTATTTACTTTCATTAATAAATAACTATCGGGGTGGCTTTTATCTATTAGTTGTTTCATTTGTTGTTGAAAGTCTTCCGTCGGCTCGTAAATTGCTAATGGGTCATACACTTCAACACTCCTGTCTTTATCTAGACTTATCCATACTGCCATCCAGTGCTGTCCTTTTTTGTTGCTAGGGTCTGTATTCATAATAAATCCGTATCGCTTTCTGCTTCCTGGCTTCAACTTGTAGATTTCATTACTGGCTATCGCTCCGAGATACCATCCATATTTTTTCATTATGTCATCTATTCCATTAGTCATTAGTCCCCGTCCCTCACCCTCTTGCTGTGGCGTCTCCGCGACGCTCGGGGGTATGGTAGGGGGTGAAATCCCCTCCTCTGGCTCTGGTTGCTGTGGCTCTGGTTGCTGTGGCTCCGCAGAACTTGTGCTCGGGGGTTGGTGCTACATACGTCGGTTGTGTCTCCGCTGGTTGTGTATTTGTCATTTCAAATATAAGTTGTTTAGCATCCGAAGTTTCAAAACGTGGCGGGTCTATTGGCGATAGAGTGCTATTTACAGGAGTTTTTTTTCTTCATTCTTTTTGATTTCATTTTTAGCAATCATTTTTGTTGTAATCGTTCTAGTTTATCCCATCCATCTTCTGCCGATGATATGTTTTCAGTGATTTTTTGTGTGTATAACCATCTCTTTAAACTAGTGGCGTAGTCGTTTGAACCTTTGTTTTTATGATAGGGATATTAATGCCTGCTTTTTTAAGGTGATTTATTATTGTATGATTTTTCATTTTTTGACACGTTTTTTTCTCGTTTTCTCAGAGAACATTTCATTAACAATTTTTCGTCTCTTTCTTCTTCCAAATCTTTTTCTTGTTTATTTACTTTGTCAGTTATATCAGTTATTTTTGGGGAAGATGTAGTTGCGGTTTTCTTTGGTTTATTTATAGTTGAAGGGGGATTCGGTTTCGCTATAATCGGCTGGGCAACTGGAGCCGTCAATAATCCCTGTGTTTTAAAATGATGAGATTTATCATTTTCTAAATAAAACGAACCACATCCACACTCAATTCTTATTTTATTTTTTCTCTCCATTCTTTATTTTTTCTTTTAAGTTCCTCTTTATTTTCTTCCCTCCATGTTTTTGCTTTTTCTTTGTTATTATCTCTGTATTTCTTTTTGGTGTTTTTGACTTTTTCTTGATTTAAATGATGATATAATTTTTGATGTGCAACTATTTCGTCTTTTTAAACTAACTAATATTCTCTCTGCTTTCTAGATATTTCGTTTTTATTATCTACATAATATTCTCTTCCTGTCCTTCTTGCTATGATTTTATTAACAATTTTCTGTCTGTCTAATTATTTCACCTTCTCTCCGTTCTAATTCATATTTATTATTACAAGGATATTCTTCAATCAATTCAATATAGTTATCATCATATTTTATTATTTCTTGTAATGAATTATCTCCTCGCTTTAAATTGACTCTATGTAAATATAACCTTTTATGTAGAGGTTGAGTTGTTGAACCTATGTAAATCTGGTCTGTCTGGTGAGACATTATTGAATAAATCTTTCCTTGCTTATAGTCTGGCATTGTCGCTTTATGTATATTTTTGTCTTTATCTTTATATGGAATTAATTTATATATTAAATAAATATTTATGATTTATTAAAAAATACTAAGATTAATATATTTTTAGTATTCTATAAATGCCGTCTCCCGAAGCAAGTCGTAAGAATCGGGGTAGTGCTGTGGAAGGAATAAAAGCGAAAGCGAAACAACGAAAGATGGAACATGCCAAAAAAAGTTTTGGAACAATACCGAAATGCTGTAAAGCAAGAAGATGAAGATATGGAGGAACGAATAAAACGAATTGAAGAAAAGAACTTGGCTAAGGATATTATTACTGAACATCATAATGATAGCCCAGAGGAGAAGAGTGAGAGTGAGGATGAGGCTGATTTCACTGACTTGATAGCAGAAAAGATGGTTAAGATGAAAATTAAAAGAGCGAAGGCGGAGAATACGAGAGATATATACAGATTGAAGAAGAGTAAAAAGCCAGAAAAGCCTGAGCAGGAGAGTGAAGAAAGTGAAAGTGAGAGTAGTGAAGAAGAAGAACCGAAACCTAAGAAAGGGAAAGGAAAAAGTCTAGCAGTGTGAGTGTGAAAGTATATAATCAATCTTCTGGTGGTGCTAAGAAAGAAAAAAATAATGATATTGAAAAATGCTTTTTAAAATTCTAAAATATAGATGAGTGAGGAAAATCAACTTGACCATAAACATATAATTATTAATACACAGAATGCTGATAGTCAATTAGAAGACACACCTACGGGGGAAGTAGTTAAAACAAAAGAAGAAAGAAGCCCTTGAAATTCATCATCAGAAAAAGAACCCGAAAATATGGAACACTATATGGGTTGATAAACCATTAGACCAAGTCTTTCTTGACTTAGCAGATATGAGTAAGATAAAATAAGAAAGGAAATAAAGGATATGCTTGGATGCTTGTTTGGATGGATTGCCATTCCCGATATTTAATAATTATTTCATTAAAAAATAAAACCGCAAAAGAAGTCTATTATGCTTTGAAATCAATCAAATATAAACCAAAATCAATTACTACTGACAGCGGGGGAGAATATAAACCCGTGAACATTTTATTGAAAATAGAATTAAACATGATGTTGTAGAAGTCGGCGACCATAGAGCACTTGCGGTTGTTGATAGAGTGATACGAAGTATTAGGAGTTGGCTTGACCTTTTATTTGAAACCAATCGTAATTTTGATTGGGTTAGTTATATTCAAGACTTAGTAGATGCTTATAATCATAAAGTTCATAGAGGAATTCAGGCTAAACCAGCGGATGTATTTTTCGGGAGAGACAAAAATAAACAAGTGATAACACGCGATAATTTAATTGACGAATTCAATGTTGGAGATAATGTAAGCAAAGAAAACAAAGGGAATGTTTTCTCCAAGGGTGGGAAGACTTTCAGCAAGATTATTTATAAAGTCAAGGGTCGGAATGGGTTTAAAATCATATTAAATAACGATGATTTAGTAAGTCCAAGAGATTTATTGAAAACTGATTTTATTAAACCAATTGACGAAGAAAAAGATATGAAGGAGCAAACTAAAGAAGTTATTAAAGAAAAAAAGACTAAAGAACTGCTAAAGCGGGAGGACATTCAGCCAGAGAACATAAGAACTTCAAAGCGAGAAAAGAAGGCTAAGGTCATACTGGATATGATGATTTCGCGGGGACTACCTTTTCCCTCAACACAAGAACACAAAAAACACGATTTTCGTTTGCGGTGCGAAAAAATGAAAAATCAAAAAATCAACAAATCAGCAAATTTTGTAAGTGTCCTATAGTAATACCTATAGTAGTAAAATTTATTTATTTTGATGTGTTTTTTATGTCTGGATAAATTCGCTCTTGATACTTCTGCTCCACATTCACATTTTATTTTTTCTTTTGCTTTCTTGTTTATTTTATCTCTGTTGATTTGCTTGTATAGTTGTTTAGAATTAGGTCTTCTATAGTCCTCCATTTTATAGTTTTATTTTTCGCTATTCTTTAAAAGGAATAGAGAAGTTGTTCGCTAATCCTTATTTTATTTTTTGAAGTAGAGGAAAACGAATTTCTTCATTTTGCTTTCTTGTATTGATTGAAATTTTTGATTTTGTTATTTTGCTGTTTTGAGGCTTAGTATTGAAAGTTTAAACTATCAATAGAAGAGCGAATTCGTTTTTAAAAGTGTCATTTTGAGGCACGAAAAATGACCTTAAAAAAAACGATATTATACTACTTAGTATAACGGTGGCTTGCTGCGGTTTGGCTAATTTTTTTTTAGCTTGCTTCTTGCTTGCTTGCTGCGGTTTAGCTTGCTTGTTTGCTTAGCTTGCTTGCTTGCTTGCACATTGCTTAGATAGCGCTTTCTTGCTCCATCCTTGAGGAAAGAGTGAAATACGAACATCTCTTTCAATTGCCGGAAACACATCCGGACAAGGTTCGATTCCAGTTGGAAACTGACACGGCTGTCAGACTGGCGTCGGTGGAGACTTTTCGAAATTTCTGCTATATCGTTACGCGATAATAACCATGTTACATTTAAACTGCAGTCGTCGTAGGAGCGTGTCATCGCAGATCGATAGGTCCATCGCAGTTGTAAGATCGTACGTATTGGTTAATTAATTAGCAAAGGCCGTGTCAATTTGTTACCCGTAATGTAACAATCAATGGGCCGTGCGTAATCGGAGCATAACGCGAGTAAAATTAAAATTTTGCGAAGTTCGTGACGTTTGAAGAGTCGGGATCGTCGATCATAGTTGGACGTCGCGTTGCCCAGAGATATCGCTTCATCGCCGATACGCCGATGAGTAGCCTTGTCATGCCGGCCTGCGGTGCGATAACTTCATTGTCCGCTCGTCAGTCCATGCGGTCGTTGTGCGCTGAACGTGCGGAGTCGAGACGACGCAGATGACGATGAGTCGCGTCAGGTGCAAGCTTCGATCGCGTAGGTCTGATGCCGGGCTGTTCGGACTCCTTCGTTAGAACCGGGCGCGTCGATTTCTGAATTTGTATCATATATGTTCTATCTCATGTGTAACCTTATATGAAATGTGACCTAGAAAAATCTGAGTCATCAGTACGACTATGATGCCTCGAAATGTGGGATTGATAGAAGGTAACATAATAGAAAAAACATAAATGAAAAATAGTTCTATTATATTATCAAATATCGCATTTGAACATAAAACATGTTGCTATGTTATATATCAAACGTATTATAACTTCATATGAGACGTCATTTTCAGTGATAAAAATAAATGCGAATATCACATATTCACGTCTTATAACGTTAATCATGCAACTTCATAAATACACAAAATTACTATGTAAAAAAAATGATGCGAAATCGACAGATCGGAAGCAATGCTAGCAATTCTACCTTCGTGAGATGTATCTATCCTATACTTCCCTGATTCCGATCGATGTTCGATTCGCGCGTCTGAAAGAACTACCTGATTAAGAAAAATGAACAGTAAGTCAACAATAACATGCCATGACTATTGACTATGCTGTTTTCTCTCATAGGCTGCTCCCCCTGAGCCTATTCTATCCTGCGGCTAAGTCCTGTGACTTTAGCTCGCTTTCCATGCTCTCTTCTCCCTAAGATCCTATCTCAGCCAACGAACTCGTTGCATAGCTCGTGCGCTTCTCAGAGTCGGCTCGGGCCTTCTTACACCTGAGTACGGTACATGCGTATGAGAAAATTTGCGTAAATTGCAGTTACGAAAATTAACGTATTCGTTGATCACGAAAAATTCGAAATTAACAATATTGCCGTTGTTTATTCCATCTTAATCGTGAATTTATCCAAAAGATAATCCATTTGATCTTTAGGAAGGTGCTTAGTTAAAACATCACCGATTTGCTCATCTGTACTTACTTTCCGAAATTTTACGATTCCGAGAGTTTCCAGTTCATGCAAATAGTGTTCTTCTACGAGAAGATGCTTAGTTCGCGGTCCCGCTAAACCTCGCTGTGCTGCTAAGATTGTTTGTGCATTATCTTCGAACACATCAACGGGATTATTCTGTGCTAAGCCTATCTCGGTGAGAATGTTTTTGACTGCCATCATCTCGCGGAGCGCTTCGCTAGCAGCGATGATTTCGGCGTCATTGGAAGAAAGAGCTACCTTAGTTTGTCTCTTCGACAACCAAGCTACTGGGCTGCCGCCGACGAGTATTACGTTGCCGGTTCGCGACTTACCTGTCTTGAGACACGCTTTGTGCGCGGCATCCGGATAAACGGAAATTTGTTCGACCAACCCGGATCTTGTGCCCGATTTGAATCGCAAACCCCGTAAATTCTTCAAGTAGCGGATGCATTTGCCTAATCGCGCGTATGCAACTCCCGCGTCGATTGTCTGCATTACGCTCGCGGCGTTTACAGCTTCATCGATGTCCGGTCTTGTCATCTTTGCCAGAAATAGGAGACTACCGACTATCTAAGGAATTGAAAATTGTCTGAGCTTGGCTGAACTGTGCATCGGGGCTGGATCGATTTTTGTACCCGGGGTAGCGCTTGGCTTAGAATCAGCGTAACCAAAAAACTTGACTACCTTCTTCTCGTATGTGCGCTGGTGCACAATTATCTCTCCGTCCTTTTGTTCGATCTCCATGCCTTTGAACTCTCTAGCTACGCCTAGCCTTTTGATCGGGAATCGCTTCTCGAGGCTATCGCAAAAGTAGCTATAAGCTTTCTCGCTGGGGGCAATGAATATAAGGTCGTCTACGTGAAAGACACCTATTATGGCTTTGCTAACGTGTACTCCCTTTTGATGAATGAACATGCATGGGTCTGCCTTCAGAGGCTCAAAACCAAGCTCTCGTAAAAGTTCTGCGAATAGATCGTACCACCTTTTGCCTGCCTGTGGGGCTCCGTATAAAGCTTTAGTGATCTTAAGAAACATCCCTTCGCGTCCTTTCTCGGTTACACCGGGTGGGGCGCGAGCATACACCGGGTCTTTCATGAGCGCATCGAGGTATGCGTTCTTGAAGTCTACGGCATATATTTTGTTGCCTAAGCTTACTGATAGTTTGAATAACGGTAAGACTGATCTATGGTTGGCACATGGAACGTAAAGCTGTTCGGGGTTGTAACTGATGCCTGGCTCAAGTTGATCTCCCCGTAAAGAGAGTCGTGACTTAACGAATTTTACGCCCGCTTCGTCAGTCTTAACTTTATGAACCCTAAGTAAACCTACGGGTTTGACTCCTGCCTTCCTAACTTCATCGGCCGTCACCCATTCATAGGTTTTGAACTCCCTTAACTCTATCAGTTCATTATCGATTCCTTTTTGCAAGTCTTTCAGTGTGATTCCTTCTTCAACTAAGTCTGTGGGTAGATAAATATAAAATAACCACTCGCTTGCTTCATCATGAGAGATGCAATCATCCATATCATTCAATACATCATTCGTGAGCGTAACATGATGCGTGGATGTAGAACTTAAGTCAGTTTGCTTCCTCTCTCTCTCATGCCTGTGACTATATTGGCTGAGCTAACACTGTTGCTTTGCTCCCAAGTTAGTCCTTTTGGCGGGGGCTTCTTCTCAATGTACCGGTTTGGATCGGTATGAGGCTCTTCTGGGGCAGTGAAATCAGATGAGGGCATCGGTCCTGTACTGAGGTTTGTGTCCTGATCGTCAGCTAAGCTTTGTTCAATACTGATCTCGTCTTGCTGGTCTGATTTCTGCTCTTCCTGTAATCCTTGCTCGTGAGTTGGCGAATCTGGTCTCATCGCTCTCTCAAGCGGTTGGATTGTCGTATGCTCGTGTGTCCTTTCTTTGAAGTGTGGTTGTTGATCCTCATCTTCATCGTCTAGAATGGCTTGGATTGGTGAAGGTTGTTCTGTGGTGATTGTGTCTTTCTCACTCTCCCCCTCAGATTCGTCACTCCAATCTATCTGGGCGGTCACGCCTGACAGTGGTCCTAGTTTGCGCGGGTTAAATCTAGCATTACGAATGCCTATTACTCGCTTGCCATCCCATACACGATACAATTCTCTATGTATGTCGTATCCTACTAACGTAACTAATTTGCCGGGCATAGCTCCCTTGCCGTCTGTCTTACCTATGTGCATTACTCCTCTACTACCGATAGGTTTTAACTGATGCATTCGGGGCTTTCTACCGAAAAGCTGTTCGTACGGGGACATACCCTTACGGGAACCAGTGGTTGCCGGGAGGATGTTCAAAGTGTGGATGCTGTATGTTCCATTTCGTCCCAAAAATTGGGTGGGAATCCAGCATGAATGCGCATAGCGCGTGCGGGTCCTCCTGTCGTTTGGTTCATTCTTTCCGCTACCGGATTGCCATCTTTATCTCCTGTAGCTGCGTCTTGCCACACTATGCCTGGGTATTCCCTGCGCACCTCTGCGGGGGCAGTGAACTCCTGATCACAGCGTATTTCCTTGACTTTATTACTTGTTTGTGTTTCAAAGAAGCTGATGGCCTTCTTGAGACAAGTAATAAACTCATTCTTATGGGCAAGATAGAAATCTAGCGTGTAACTGGAATAATCATCAGTCACGGAAAATTTATATCTTTTGCCTGTCCTTGACATTACACGCCAGGGTCCTTGCGTATCTAGGTGTAATATCTCTCCTGACCTATTGGCTCTGCGAATATGATTAACCGCAAATCTAGGAAGAACCTTAGCTTTGCCGATCATACATGGTTCGCATGTGGCGCACTCTTCCTTTGCGCTTTCCAAAGTTCCTCTAGATCCTACTATTCTATAACCAGCCGCATCTGCGAAAGCAGTGCCTTTTCCGAAACCGAAATGTCCTATACTAGCATGAAGGATATCCATTTCTATTGGCTTCCGTTTGTCAGTGCTAGCGCGGTACTTAACAAACAAGATTGCGTTGTTGGTCCTATCACTATCTCTATTTTTGCTTAGCTTGAATCTATCACTATCTTTGACTGATATGGGGCTTCCCTCCCCGATTACCCCAACATGGATTCGCTCTTGGGTGCTCCTGAGGGAACATACCGCTGATTGATGCGAAGCGGTTTGTCCTTCTTTGGTCCCATCGATACAATAGAGATTTTGTCAATTTCTCCCTGACTAGTATATCCCTGGGGTCTACCTTTATAGGTTTCTTAAGGATAAACATCTGACCATTTTGGTGTACCACAGCTCTGTGGTGAAAATGATCCATGGGTCCAGTGGGTGCAATGTTGATAGGCATAGAGGGGTCATAGTACGCTGCCTTTGCTATAACATGGGGTTTGGCATTACCATCTACTCTAGCTAGTTGCATCATACCTGCCTTCTCTATCTTTCTCTCACCATTTCCAGTTTTGAAGTTCACGGGTCTTACTTTCGTCATGTTCGTCATTAAATGAGAATCTCGACAGACGTATTGTGAAGCTCCACTATCCTGGTATGTGTGTGTCGGGTTTGGTCTGTCTTTCGCGTTGATCAATACCATCGCCCTGTCTCGCGCTACTGTACTCACGTCTTTCTCTGTCTTGTGAGGCACTGTTGCTGTGTCATCCTCTTCGTTTTCTTCTTTGTCCTGTTCTTCTTCTTCCTCTTGTTTTTCCTCTTCTTCTATCTCTTCTGACGAATAAGCTGCGAGTGCGTCCCTAAGTCTGATTTTGTCTGAGTTTCGTTCGTCGTCGCTGTTGAACTCGTACACCTCATCATCTTCTTCTTCCTCTGACAAATAAAAATCACGAATCTCATCTGCCACCATACGGTCATCGCATAAAAACATATTAGCGGGACTTTGCAACGGGTATTCGGGATCTTTCACGGAGTATTTGTGGATTTCCGAATTCAACATCCGTTTTTCTTCATCTTCAAACTTAACTATGTGGGTGGGCTGAGGTCTGTCTCTTACTATGAGTCTATCTCTGGGGTCACTCACTCTGCTGACTACCCCTACCCGTACTATGCTCTCCCATCCCACACCGTACTTTTTCTTCGCCCATCCATCTCCCCATGCGTAGATAGATAAATAGATAGATGGATGGATGAATGGATGGATGGATGGATGGATGGATATATATACATACATACATACATACATATATTTATGTTGGATAGACAGGTCTATGTTGTATATTATAAAACAACATAAGCATTAGAAACATAAAAAAACAACATGGGACACAACAAAAAACATACATAGAAAATAAAAAACATAACTTTGTTTTACAAAAAACGACAAACTGAGCACAATAAGAGAGATTTAGACAAAATAACGACAAAAACACCAAGCGGTTTAAGAACGATAAAATGAACAAAGACCTGTCATTGCTCATCCGCACCCTTGACAATCCAAACATTAAATTTTGTTGTTATTGTAATAGCAACAGGGCAATTCCAAAAAAGGTAGTGGAAAAGTATCCAAACAGAGACAAGTATTATCACAAAGCCTGCTTAATAAATAGTTTGAAGTATTACGAACATTGCGGACAATACAAAGGATTTATTCCCTGTGGGTGCTTGAATAAGTAAGAAAAGAAACAAGTTGTTTTTTTTGTTATAACGATATATAAAAAATCTAATTTCCTATTAAGGACAATGATATACATGGATATATGGATATATAGAATAATTAATTTATTTTTATAAAAATATCCGAGCGACTATATAACATGACCGCACCGACACTGACCAATAACCAATGGTATTACAAACAAGAAGAAGCACTGAGAGATAAACCACAAGATGCGGTTCTTATCAAGTGGGGGAATAAACAATTCGCCACTATGCCATGCCAAGAGGATTTCATGAATTGATTGAAGACACGCCCGATGACCAAAAGCAATACTATGAAGTATTAATGGAAAACAAACCCCAACGAATGTTTGCCGACATTGATGGCCATGAATTATCAATCTCACGAGAAAAAATGTATGAGCGGTGGAACACGCTTATGGAAAATGTATTTAATAATGTAGGCTTGAAGTATAATCCCAAAAAAGCCAAATTCTTAGACGCGTGTAAGAATGGTAAAATGTCGTGCCATTTTTCTTACGATAACGGCTTGGTATTCAAAAACTGCGAAACACAAAAAGATTTTTGGAAATATGTGGAAGTGGTGATTGAAAAAGATTATCCCGACCTCTGCTTCACGTTTGAACGAGCCGACAAGAATATTGAGTTGCGAACCATACTTGATATCTCCGTCTACAACAAAAATAGTGCTTTCCGCACTATCTACTCTCATAAAGAGGATAGCGACCGCGTTTTGCTTCCTTATTCATACACCCCAAAAACCAACACTTTGAAACTGCTACAAGATGTGGAAATTGACGATAATCTGATTATGCGCCCCGATGACAATACATTTTACGACGTCAAAATTCCCGAATATACACTTCTGAAGTGATATCAACATATTACATTGGACGAAATACGCGAAATTATACTCAGCAAAATACCACATGTAGAAATTGTTGAAATAAAGCAGAGAATGTTTGTTTTAAAAACCATAGGGACACGAGTATGTATCATAAACGGAGAAGAAAACAAAAGCGACAATTGCTATGTAGTATGGAGAAGAGACGGGTTGTATTTCTACTGCCACGATAGCACTTGCGAGGGTAAAGGCATGAAAATTCATGAACTATCGCCCCCCATCGTCCGTAATATCAACACGATTGATGACCTGCGCCGACTCGCCAGCGAATGTAAAAGCGTAGAAAAATTCAAAGAGTTGATAGACACTGCTTTGGCCTGGATGAATGAATCATACACTTTTGCTAACTTGGCAAAGCCGACTATAATTGAAAAATATGTTGATTCCAAAGGTAAGAAGGTATTTCGCTACAAGACGGAATCAGCAATGGAATCATTCTTCAAAAACAAAAGAGTAAAAACCAACTTATCAAAGGAGGACTGGATAGCACTAGGTAAAAACCCCGCAAAATTGAACATTGTTGATTTGTATTAAATATGGACTACACACCCGAGAAGACGCGAAGTAAATGACGTAATCTTTGACCCCAAGGCATACTTTGATAACGACAAACAAGGATTTTATAACTTGTTTAAGGGTTTTGAAATTCCAGCGGATACATTAGGAGACGTGAAATCATTCACGGCAGAAGAAGAAAAAAATGAAGCATTCTTTCAACATATCCTAAACCGATGGTGCGGGGGAAGACAGGACATATATAAAAAGGTTCTTGATATGTTTGCGAGCATTTACCAAAAGCCGTGGCAAAAACTACATTTATCATTGGTTTTAACAAGCACTGAACGAGCAGGTAAGGGTATTATTCTTGAAATATTCAAAGACATAATAGGTGCCGATTATTACTTCCAGCCGTCCGACGTTAGAGAAATATTAGACGATTTCAATGCGCAACTCGCAAAAGCAATCGTAGTATTTATGGACGAAATGGTATGGGGTGGTGATAAAGAACGAGCGGGAACAATTAAGAAACTTGTATCAGAAAACACGATCACTCGTAAACAAAAATATTTACCGAATCTAACACTAGAAAATATGTTATTTCTAGTCCTTGCTTCAAACGAAGAGTGGGTAGTGCCAGCGGGAACCACAGAGCAACCATGGCTCGTCCTTGAAGTTTCTGATGAACTGGCACTTATGAAAACAGACGAAAAGAGAAAAGTGATTGCGGATATTAGATCTATTGACAGGCAACGACTGCCAAAGTTTCTCCTTGAACGAGACCTCAGCGAGTTTAACGACCGCGAAACAATCATTACGAAGGGGCTACGAGAACAAAAAGTGAAATCTCTTTCAAAGTTGAGAAAGTGGTGGTTGGATTGCTTGAACTTGGGATATATCACGAAAGACTTTCCAGAAATTCATTTTGGTAAAGATGTTTCAAAAGAAGCATTATACGATGCGTATAAAGCAAATGCGAATGACCCGCACACTTCACGGGTTAGTTTCTGGACTAGTCTTAGAAAACTGATGCCAGGTGTGGTAGAAAAGAAGAAAACAATAGAAGCAGGTGTAAGAATTAAATACGTGGATTTACCAACCTTAGAAGAATGTAAAAATCAATGGAAGGTTATTTATGGTGATAATGAATGGGTTTTTGACGATGACGATGACGATGACGATGACGATGATGAATAAACAATATAAAAAAACGGATTTTTTTTTGTTATGCTTATATATAACATGCCATCAACCAAAGGAGATTATCTAAGTCAAATAGAAAAATGGACTCATTTAAGTAGCGACATAAAACTGCCAACAAGCAAATCGCTCAAACCTGAAATTGTCGCATTTTACGAAAAATACCGACCCGAACAACCCCCGCAGAGTGATAATGTTGAAGTTGTATTACCCTCCGTTGATACATTGAAGAAGGTTGTTTTTGATGACGAACCAGAAGAATTTACGCCTTTTAAAGAAAGTGATTTGAGTGCTGGTATAACCGAAATCAAGGCTAACATAGGAAAAGAACTGGCGAAAAAAGAATTACCTGTTTTAGAAGCGCCAAGTGAGAAGAAAACACCGATTAAAGCAAAGCGGAATCCGCCCGAGAGCGGGTATAGTTGCTATGAAATAATAACGGCACATTTGAAAGTATCAAAAGACCCGTTTAATTTCTTGTATATGAAAGTGGAAGACCGCACCATAATGCAGGAGGATATGAAGAAATGGCACGAGAGTAGATACGCACACATACCACCAGAGCAACGTCCTATTCTTAAATATGGTAAGTTAGATTATAAGACATTTTTTCGCGATGTTTTATCTCAACACGAGGGCAAACTCACGACACTAAAAGATATGTATGACAGGTTTCATGTGTAAGCGGCGGTTAGTGCTATGTCTCTCATCACATCAATATTAAAATATGATGGTTTAAAAGATACATAATCCGCAGATGCCGTTTTATAATATACTTCCAATGTTATTGGAGCATCTGTCGCATATGTCAATAAAACCTCATTAGTCGTATTTACTATTTCCAGAAATTCGTATTGTTGTATTATTGGTGGTATCCGCGGGATTTGGACAAGTCATTAACCATATCATTTTCATTTGGACTCCATATCTTTGAATTAGCCATATACAATCAAAAGGCTTATACTCAATGGTTGTATAATTTAGCACTTCGCTGTAAAAGTCATCAACATTTGTTCCATCCGTTTTATGAAACCAGAACTGAAAAGTTCCTATTCCAGTCGGGGCGGGCAAATTCAAAGACCCGCGAAAAGCAACTACAATGAAATAACCATATCCTAAATTAGATATTGTTTTGCTACCATAACCGCCAGTGCAAAGAGTAGTGAATGTGGAACTTTCCATCCACGACCTAAGGTCAAGACCAACATACGCATTTTGAATGTTTCTTGTTAATGTCGGGGTAGCAGTGATTGCAATAGTTTTAGTATCTATTGACTGCTGTTCTTGCGACCGGCCGAATATATTCATATTTTTTAAACTATATATTCTACGATATAAAATAATTCTATTAAATTATGAACCATTTGGGCAATCCATGGACATATCATTTTTATGGCTCTGTTATAGTGGATGAGAATTTAGAAATTGATGGAGTATTATATGGCGATCATATTGAAGCAAACTCAATACAAGCAAGGACAGATGATATAACAATATCGTTGCGAAATAATAACTCCTCTTTGTTGATATCTGATACAGGCTATGTCTCAATTAATAATGAATATGACCTACCAATAGCAGACGGCAAGGCAAATCAAGTATTAAAAACAGATGGGTTGGGCAATACTTCATTTGCTACATTAACCTCAAGTTATATAAGCGACTTTGAATTAGATAAACTAACGGACGTAACAATAACGGGCACACCCAACAGCAATCAATTGCTTATTTATAGCACAGGGCAATGGAGAAATACGACATCACCCTTTCTGAGATTAGATGGTGCTTTCAATATGACGGGAACATTAAATATGGGAGGGCAAAGTATAACGAATGATTAATCTTGTTGATGGTGTAGATGTTTCTGTTCTTGATGGCTCAGTGGTTAAACTAACAGGAGACCAAACAATAACGGGGAATAAGGATTTCGTGGATAAAATATCAACATGGTATGGGAAACCGATAATCATAGGTAGAGCAACAAAAGGAAATGGTGCTACTGGTGGATTGGAATTGTATGGTAATTATGGCGACCGAACTGGTGGCGCGCATATGCAAGCAATTACATCGCAAGACAATTATCATACTTTTTCGTTAGTCAATTTAGGGCATGGTAGTGCAAGTATGGCCTTTGATGCTTATATGGATTCTAACGGATGGGAATCTAGTTATGCGAGTTCAAGTTTTGCGATCGCGAAAGTTAATGATAAATTTAGAATTTTGTATGGTATTGGGAGTACCATTGGGGATGTTGTTCCATGGGACACCGCTCTGGAAATTGACACAGCAGGTTTATTAACCGCGAAAGCAATAACGGCGAATGGATTAATAACGGCAAATGCGGGATTAAATATGGGAGGGCAAAGCATAACAAATGTAAATTTGGTTGATGGTGTTGAAGTTTCTGTTCTTGATACTTCGGTGGTCAAACTATCAGGAGACCAAACTATAGCGGGTATTAAAACATTTAGCAGTATAATAAATGCGAGTGCGGGGATTGATATGAAAAGCCAAAGCATAACAAATGTGAATTTGGTTGATGGTGTGGATGTTTCCGTTCTTGTACTTCGGTGGTTAAACTAACAGGAGACCAAATCATAGCAGGGAATAAAAGGTATTTATCAACTTTAGAAGTAAGTGGTTCGTCCAATCATACTACTTTTGATGGTATTGGCATAGCCTTTGATACAGAAATAGGAATGATTGCAGCACAAAAAACAGCAACAGCGACTTGGTATCCGATACAAATAACTGGTTCGTATGTAGAGTTATATTCAGGTAATACTTTAATTATCACCGCAACTGGAACAACATTAAGTTTGAATAACAACAAAATAACAAACTTAGCCACACCATCAGCAACAACGGACGGAGCAAACAAAAGTTATGTGGATACATTAGACGGGCAAAATGTGAAACTAACAGGAAACCAAACCATAGCAGGAATTAAGACATATAGCAATGGTGTTGAAATAACGGGAAATATAATCAATTCAACAACAAAGGGCACATTTATCGTTTTCAATTCTACAAGCAATATCGGTTATATTGCTAGTTTGGATATGAAAACTGCAACATATTACAACTTTGAAATTTCTGCGAAAAAAATAAGTTTTATTATTGATGGGACGATTGTTTCGTGGTTTAATGCTACTGGATTAGATTGTAATAGTAGTCGGATTGTTAATCTAGGAGCACCACAAAATGCGAATGAAGCGGTAAATAGGCAATATCTGGATGACAATTGTGTGAAACTAACAACAGACCAAACCATAACAGGAAGTAAAACATTTAATGGGGCGACCACTACGATAAAATATCTAACTTTAACGAACAACGCCGATTTTAATAATCAAACTATCATTAATGGTGGAAAAATAACATATAATGGGGCGAGGATATTAAACCAAAATGGAGGAGATATATTCTTTTCACAGACATCAGGTGATTATCAATATTTCTTATTTACTCTAAATACCGCTACAAGCGGTACCGCGAACCAAAGAAGTTATGTATTCACGAATGTAGCATTTGATGCAAAAGGGGCGGGACTTTATATTTCAAAACTTTTGGATAATAAAAGTGCTTCGTCTGACATTGTCCGTTTTAACAATGCTGACGGTATGCGTTTTTATGGTGCTTTGGATATGAATTCAAACAACATAACAAATGGTGGAACGATAACAGGAACTACATTAACGGCAGCTGGTATGACTACAACAACATTAACGGCGAGCGGATTATTAACAGCAGATGGCGGTTGCAAGTTATCTATTCAAAATAAAGTAGATGGAGGAAATGGACAGGGTATATTTCTGTGATACAGACAACACAGGATGGGGGATTTATATGGCTCAACCAGGGGCAGGTAAAAGTCTATCTGGAGGGTCTGCGGTTGCAGGCAACGATATTTCAGGCTTTGCTGTAAGATTTAGGTCTGGTTTTGCTTCAACAGATGGTTTTGTGTGGGAAAATTCTAATGAGCAATTGTTACTGTCATTAAATGGGGCAAACGGGACTTTATGGACAAAAGGGTTAATAACGGCTAGTGCGGGTATATCAACAACAACGGCAACCGCTAGTGGATTAATAACGGCAAATGCTGGGATATCTGTTGTTAATAGCACGGCAGATATAAGAGGAGAAGCAAGAAGTGGGTCTCATGCTACACCAGTCGGGTTATATGTCACAGCCAATCTTGGAGCATCTTCTGCTGGTGTTGAATTCAGACACAGCAACGGGACACAGGGAGTTGGTTTTGGTTATAATTCAATATATGCTACGGGAAGCAGTACTAATCAGGACTTGAATTTTTATGCGAGGGGGACTGGAGTAATCTATGCTCAGAGTGATGCAAACATGACGACAGCATCCAGCGGATTTTTAACATTAATAAAAAGACCATCAAATACGACCAACCCACAAATATTTATGAAAGCAGGAGATTCTTCAAATTATGCAGTAGTAATGAATACAGGTGGTTTATTACATGCTTGGACGACTTCACTATCAAACGGTGAGAATAATACAGGATATGTTTATTTGACTGCGGGAGCAAATACATGGTCTTCTGGTTCAGACAGGAGATTAAAATCAGATATTAAAACACTAGACTGTGAGGGATGTTGTGAGAAATTAATGAAAATTAATTGTTGCTCATATTATTGGAAATCAGACGAGAAAAAAGAAAAAAAGAGCCACGGATTTATCGCCGATGAGGTTAAAAAAATATTTCCAGAATTTGTATCTGAAAGTGGAATTAAGGCAGACGACGGAAAAAGCATCCTTGAAGGAGTATCATATATGGAATTTATACCAATACTGGTTAGTGCTTTTCAACACGTGGCTGAAAAGGTGATTTATTTAGAAAAGCAAAATAATAATCTAACTAATGATATAGCCGATTAAAAAAACCAATTAGCAGAAATCCGTAATAACAATGCCACCTAGATTATACCCTCCACCTCCACTCATTGATATGACAGATGGCAAACTAACACCAGAATTAAAAAATCGTGTTTTGGATATTTCATTGAAGAATGAAGAAAAAAAAGTAGAGCACGAATTGGAAGATAACTGGAATTGCTGTATGTCAAATAAGAAAACCGATAGCAGAATGATTAAATATTTATTTCAAATGGGTGTCATCATTGCCATTATAACCCTTTGTATAGTTAGGCTATCTGAAAAGAACTTGCCTTGTGAGGTTGCTAATACTTATGTCGGTATTTTGACTTTACTCATAGGAATTTGGCTTCCTTCACCAAGTTCTGGGGGTGGTAAGAAGTAAATCACAAATTACCATATTCATATATATGTGTCATATACCATCTATTATCACCCGCACACATTAAAGGCAGTGCCTCATCAAAACTACGACACATATTATTTCCGTTATTTATGAAAACACACTTAAACCCTGTATCTACCCCTTGCTTTATACAATAAGCACACGATGCATTCTTTTCTTTTTTTCTGAGTATCGCGAGTAAAAGTCGCAGGCAGTCCGCGACATAGCAAATCTAGATAATACGAATAGCAATATTAACAACATATATTATCCCTCTTCTTTAATTATATTACTATAAATTGCTTCTCGTTGCTTATCTGATAGCGGTAAGCAGTAAAGGATATTTTCAGGTTTTCTAAAAATATTGGGGTTTCTATTCACTAAGTTCTGAGTGATGCGGATTTGGTCAATTTCCTTCCCTAGCCGTTCTAGTTCCTCCAGTTGTTGCTCGTCTTTGCTTTTTTCTTTTTTATTATCCATGTTATATATTATACTGCGGATAAAATGTCTAAACAAAAAGAAACCGCCGATGTTGGTCTGTATGAAGTGTATAACGAAGAAGAATGGCACATTCCAGGCTACAATTTCAACGGCCGAGGGACGAATATGAGAGATCGTTTCGCGTTAAGTTATAATGGTAAAATGGGCACTAAATCGTTTCATTTACCAGTAATTAGGATTGATTATGAAGCAGTTAGGCATGATCTTATGTATATGTCGTCAGATGAGGTAGTCAGACATCAAGCGGATTTGATGTACGTTGTAAATGTAGATAAAGCAAGAAACGATCATAATGCTCCTCACGCAATATTGAGTGAAATGGTTATATATAGTCAGACTATGGCAAAATTTATGTTTGAAATGCTTACGTTAAGTAAGATTATTCGGCAGCCTTTAAACAAAGACCACTCGTTGATGGGAGAAATAGCATTAATGATGCGCAAATGGAAAACATCCACAGCAGTTCTTAAATATATGGTCACAAAACTTCCATCTGTTTTTGGTGGAATAAAGACACGGCGGATGGTGGGTGGCGTAAGTACGCAACATATGAATCGGGTGTGGAGAGAACTTAAAGCAACCACGGGATGGGGGGTTGCTACTTTTCTCATACAAGGGAAACGTGCTTTCACGGCGCCTTTTGAAATGGCATATACCATGTATGACAATACGGAAAAATACAAAAAAAGTTAAAACAATGGTTGATGCGCTCATGGTTAAGTATGATAAATATTTATCAGATGTGGGTTATTTTGATGATAATGGTGATTTTGTCATTAAAGCAAACATTGATAAACAAAAGGCTGAAATGGATTACAAAGATTTCTTTGTAGATTGGTACGAATATGCTACTAAAGTAAGTTCTACATATTATCCAAAATGGATAAAAAATGAAGACTTGTCAAAAGCATCACATATTGAAGTTGAACAGGAAAATAACGAATTGATACAAGTATCTAATGAAAAAGATGAACCCCTCCAAATTGATAATATTCTTAAAATATAACCAATTCTTATTCCGCGAGTGAAAAGATAATCGCAAACCCTACACAACTTCAAACCTTATCGCCACCGCCCAAATCACTGGCATTGCCTAAACCAATACCATCGCCCAGTTTAACCACATCCGCATCCGAACCCGCATCGTCTAGTTCGCAATCCTTGCCTGAACCAATACCATCGCCGACTTTAACCATATCGTCTAGTCCATCGGAAACAATAAAAAACGAAAATAATAATAATAATATTAATATAATATCGGAAAAAATGACCACCCCAGCCAATAATAAATATGATCTGCGAGCGCGGAAGCACATGATAAGTTCTGTTGACTCATTAGTCAAAGATTTTGACGAACAAACTTCTCAGAAAATAAAAGAGCAATACATTAACGCCATTAATGCTGTGACTACCAAATCAAAAATTAATCCTGATACGTGGAAGGGAAGAAGTATCAAGGATATTGAATCACATGCGACCAGAAACACTGGAATAAAAATGCCACGACTAAATACTCTACGAGACACATTACTCAACAAAATTAAAACTGAGCACGAAAACAAACTGACAAAAGCACAAAGAACGCAATTTAAAGAGTATCTCGTCGCACAAAAGATTTCATCAATCGCCAATCCAAAGGAGAGAAAACTAGTGAGAAAGTCCGTTACAGAATTAAAAGCAGAGTATGATAAATACAAAAACGAAATAAAAGACGAAAAGGAAATCGGTAAAGTTAAAGAATTATACAAAAAGGCAGTACAAGCCTATACGGCCAACAATGTGAAAGAAGGACAAACTTTATTTGAAGAAATGAAAAAGACTGCACTACCATCAGTGCAAAAAATAGAAATGCCTCCACCAGAGCAAAAGATACCAGAGTCTCCACCAGAGCAAAAGATACCAGAGCCACAGATACCAGAGCCAGAGATACCAGAGCCAGAGATACCAGAGCCAAAGTCAAAGCCAACACAAGATAATAGTAAAGCACTCGTGTCTGTTCCACCCCAAGAAGAAGATGGGGAAGAACCCGCAGATGTAAAAGCACCCGCAGATGATGTAGTCCAAAAAGGAGTGTATAAAAGCGGAACTAAGGCGGGATTGCCATTTTACGAGAAAAAAGCCATAGTTGATGATGATACATTCAGAGCCTAGCACCATTTCGCTTCCGTTTTTTACATTTTTTACGATGTAATTCTTTGTAATCTCGTGTGAGCAGCAACAATATTGTTGTTCCCCTTTTTCTATACTTTCCATAAGTTTCCAGTCGTTCGTGTTCCACTTTCCATCGGGTGATAGAAACGAAACGGCATTGACTAGATTTAGAAAATAACTTCCATTTACGTAATCCAAATGGAGTTGTAAGTCTTCATATGTCCAATACGATCGGCGGTGAGAGGTGTCCATGGATTATATAAGTGTATATATTTTTATATATAAAATAAATTATATATTGTTTAACATACTATTACGAAAAGCCCTTAATTCAAGCAATTCGGCTTTTTGTTTTTCGTATTTCTCCTTCCGCAATAATTTTATTCTCTCTTGGTTCTTATAATAGTATGCCTTCGCATTTTCTCTATTCTTATCAGGATGAGCCTTCAAAAATGCTTTCGCCCTTTCCCTTCTTCGTTGAACGATTTCTTCCTTGGTGAATTGAGGTGTCCTCGGCATTATGTCTCTTATATATATAATTATATTATTTTAATTATTTTAAATAGAAAATCCACCCGTCTCCAAAAACGCGAAAAACGGCGTTTGGTGACTCGGACACTTGAGAGTGGTATTAAGCAGACAATGTGCGACGATTCGTCTTAGTATTAATAGTGGCCGACCTTGGCCGATTTTTCCCTCCGCTGGAATTTTTTCCTTGTCTTGTAAAAATCGGGAGACAAGAAAATTTTTTTATTTTCTTAATAAAAGGTCGGACAGGTAGGACAGGTGTAATACTAAGAAGAATTATACAATAAATATTGAAATTTAATAAGCGAAAAGTGGCCGACCTTTAAAAAAACGACCCGGACACGGCCGACCCTAAGGTCGGACAGCAACAGGAGAAGGTATTATCACTCGCCCTGCTCTTATATTCATCCTCGCGCTTGCTCATTAAATTACATATTAAAGATACTATAAATTGTATATATATAAGCAATGAGTAGCGTCATTGAGGAACTAAAAGTTATTCTTAATCCCCCTAATTCTAAACAGCAACGATATCAAAAAAATATAGAGAAAATAATGGGGAAAAAGTCAAAGAACGGCAAAAAAAATATAGAGAAGCAAACAAGGATAAGATAAATGAACAACGACGGGAATATTACAAGAAAAATAGAAATAAGATTCAAGAGCAGCAAAAGAAATACAGAGAAATTAGTAAAGTAGTATTGGATAAATACAAAAAAGAATATCTCAAGCAGAAAGAGGAAGAGGCAGAGAAGCAGAAAGAGGAACAGATGAAGGCACTGACGAAGGAGCAGAGAGAGAGGGAATCTAATATTGAATTTTTAAGACGCCTTCAATTTTGATCATAAATAATATCGTTATGGCCACCAAATCTGGTCAAAAAAGGAAATTCTAGAAAATTCTATTTCCGGGAATATCACCAGCAACACCCAGTCAGATTCCTGACTGGCTGACTTTAGACCGAAATCAGAAAATCAGAATTCTGACTGGACAGGTTTTCAATGGAAGCCATGTCTCTAATTCCGCGAGAAAATATTTTTTTGTATGTTTTATGTGTATCCCCCCTACCCCCCCGCCACTCACTTCGTGAGTGTCCCCCCCCCCCCCCCCCACTTCCCCCCATTTTTTGGGGTGTGATCATTTATGTTTAAAGAAAATCCAGACCCAGATCCTTCCATGACACCAAATCAGGCGCTTGTTGATTCTATGCGATCCATTGATGATTTTGTAGATAAACTTATGGGAAAATCGCCCGCAGAACAAAAGAAGGAACTTTCAAATCTGTTTCGTTTCATTACCCCATCTGACCAAAATGGGGGTATCGGAACTTATAAAAACAACATACTGCTTAAAGGAAATAAGGAACGGCAGGATCGCGTGCTAGATGCGCCAATGTATGAACTTTATGACAATACTCAATTTGGCAACACTAACAACAATATGATTATGAACCGCTATAACAGGGCGGTTATGAATAAGCGAGCCTCTGACAAAGTCCGCATGCCGTCCGTTAGATCTCGGCTGGTTAAAAACTTCAAAGCGGAAATTCCACCGCAAATACAAACAAGGGCAGAAAAGAAGGACTTCAAACCATTGATTAACCCACCCTCTGACTATTCTTTTGGAAGCCCGTATTCTCCATTCTTCCACAATTATGCCCATCCTCCCATGCCGTGGGGTGTTGAATACGATAATTACAGACACAACCAAAACTATTTTATCAACGCTTAGATATAACAAATGAAGCGCGGACTCAGACCGAATAGATTACCAAGAAAAACACTCTTACGAACGGCGCTAGAAGGAAGCAAAATTGAACAATTACATGAACACTAGTTTCAAGTGAGCCGTCCGATTATAACTGAGTTACCAAAAAAAGAACAAAAATTTAAGAAGGGCTTACAAATTGAAGCAATTGACTCCGAACGTGATAGTGTTAAAGAGAAGCCGATACAAAAGGGTAATACTCTTCCAGGAATGGGATTGTTTATTATATGCGGGGCGACTGGGAGTGGCAAGTCGGTTATGGTTGCTAATCTATTAGGCAATAAGCACATGCTTAAGGGTTGGTGGGACGAAATTTATATGTTTTGTCTATCTCCCTCTAAGATGCTTACGGACATTTTGAAACTGAAAGACGATCAAATTATAAGAGAAGATAGGCCAGAATTGCTACGAAAAATCTTGGACGAACAAAAAAGCAAGATAGAAGCGAAAGGATATGATAAAGCACCAAAGATATTAATAATATGCGATGATGTTGCTCAATCTCGTAAATTTCTTAAACACGAAGTTTTACAAGAAATAGCCTTTGCCTCCACACACGCAAAGGTGTCCGTTTGGATTACCACTCAATCATATATGCAAATCCCGCGAAATGTGCGAATCAATGCTCATTATATTGCTATATTTTCAGGTGTGAAGCGATCAGAGATTGAACGAATAAAGACGGAACACGAAAGCCAATATTTAAACGATAAGGAAATGGATCTGTTGATTAGACACGCAACAGCAGACCCTTATTAGTTTTTATTTATTAATAATAGGGTTACCGATAAACGCCAAGTATTTAGAAAAAATTTTGACACTATTTTACACTTAAAAAAATAATGTTATTCATGTAGCAATGAGCAAATTATTTACCACACCATACATGCAGGTGGTATCTATTTATCGCCAGCAGAATGGAATTAATGGAATGTTTAACCCCAAGAAAGGCTCGCCAGAATATACATCCATAATTCAAATCAGCGACAAGATTAAATCTGGAGAAATTCCCGCACAACTTAAACCAAGAGCGCCACGAAAAAAGAAAATACAAGCCCCAGCCAATGTCTCACCGATGGCAGCCGCGGCCTCATCTAAATCTGCTGACCTTTCGTTAAACAGAAAAACCCCCGATTTACAGCCAAATCCAGTATCAAATACGGCACCGCCCCAAAATGCTTTACCCGTAGAAACAACTCCCGCCGCACCACCAGTGGAAACACAATCAGAAGGACTAACAGACGCGGAGTGTGAAGAACTTGATAAGCAAACATTCAATTCTCAAACTTACAAAGACCTTATGCATTTAATTAATTTTATGAAGGAAAACAAAATAGGATAATTAATATAGGATGATTAAAAACACGCGTGCCTCTAATAAATTGTCTGGCGGGTTTATTAATAATCTCAATGAAGCGAACAGGCCAGTGAGTGATGGTATGATGCTAAATCATTTTGAATTATGGTCTGACAAAGGCGCTCCTCTTGTAAATCAAGATTTTACAGAGTATTCAAATTTGTATCCAATTTCAACGTATAATTTACAAATCTGTTGCCCGATATTAGCGATAAAGGAACATCGGATGCTCTTGATTTGGATACTGCCGTCAAACAAAAGGCCGTGAAGAATGCTACATCTAGAGAGTATCAACTTGATAACAGAGAAGCACGTGATGGTGCTTTGACATCAATACAAGGGGATGTAAGAAAAATAAAAAATGTGTTTTTGCCAGATGAATAAATGATTAATTTTTGGAATAATTATTTTTTTTCAACTATAATATAAGCGAACGTATTTCCACCATGAGTGAAACCAAGGACATGAAGAACACCGAGGAGTTGATGTCCCTCAACAACCTCAAGTATGAGTTGCCAGCAAATCTAGCACTCACTGAGCAGGGGAGCATCTTTAAGAAGAACTTCTCCGATCAGCAGACTTACACCAGTTCGTCGGGAACTGTAATGATTTTCACACTACAGGCAAGCACTGATTTTGTTTATGGAAATTGACATCAAACGACAAATAGCAATTCTTAAGGCCGACGGGTTAGTTACGACCGCAGGCAATAACTGCGGTATTGGTTTCCTAAATACTCCAGCAACTGCTATTTTTGAAAGATTTTTGTTGGAAAGTAAGGATGGTAGCGAACTTGAACGAATTGAAGATTTGAATAAACTGGTGCGAAATATTCTCCCGTGGCACTACCCTCTTGATTATCGCGGTCAGGCACAGATGGCGGGACAACGCGAATCTTTATCTGTTAGCAGTGGTATTGATTCAAAGACAACTGATGTTGTTAATTTTTCCGTTAATACTCCAACTGTCGTGGGCACTGGTAGTTATTTGAAGGTTTGTATTCCTCTTCATTACTTTAGTGTTTAATGAAGAAACTCTCATTCCTCCCTCTCTGATTAGTGGTATGAGGCTTCGTTTGACATTTGCACCGCCTCAGGAAGCATTGTCCGCTATTGGCACCACTGATGGACATGCGGCGGCTGGGTTAAATGGCACTGCTTTGACTTTCACCATATCTAATCCAGTGGTTATGTTGGAGACATTCTCTCTTACTCCCGCCGTGCAGAGAAATATTCTTGAACAGATGGGAAGCAAGGATGGTCTCCCATACACTTGTGAAACGTATTACAACCAAAAGGCAAATCCAGGCACATCGGATGATTTTAATCTTCAAGTGAATAAGGCCGTTGCTCGCGCTCAGTGCTTGTATATCGTCACGCAAAATGTGCTCGCAGATAACGTTGGTATTGATAACCTTGGAACTGTTCAAATGCCTTATAAGCAGTATCAGTGCCGTATTGGTGATTGGTATGCTCCGCAACAGAAGATGGAACTTGGAGGAAGCACCGATACTCTGGCCGCCGTTCAACGAGGATGTGCAGAATTGTATATTAACAATCTTCAATCAACTATGGGGATTCGTGATGCTTATATGACTTCTTCTGTTTCACTTGAAAACCTTCGCAAGTTTTATGGAGATTTGGATGTTACTGCGTACAACAAATGGTGGTTTTGCTACCATTATCCAGACACTCAATCAGTCTCCACACATTGGAGCGTCTGGTCTCGTTCAAGAAATGATAGTATTTCTAAATATAGAAAGACCAAAACTCACAAAAGAAACATGGAGGCACTTCCAATAGGTTTATGTTTGATGGGATTTTATTTAATTAGAATAATATATTTTATAATATATAGCAATGTCCTTTACAATAAGCAATCTTGAAGACGAAAAGCGAACAAAACAAATTTCCTCCTTCGCGTCTCCTCAAGTGATAAAAAGAATCAAAATCCGTTTCTACTCACAATGGCGTTTCGTTGTTTATTTACCAGCAACTGGTCATAATATTGATATAATTAGTGCTTATGTCGTTAAAAGTATCTCTATTCCAAACGTTTTCCCAAACATACCGAGTTATGCCAACACTCTCACATTGATTAAAACAACTGGATCCGCTACAAAAACAGCAATCGTAACAGAAAATCAATACACCATTGATACGTTTATTACCGCCCTTCAAACTGCAGTTAATTCAGCAATCGCCCCCGACTCCGCAGTTATAACTTTGAACTCCGTTAATAAATTGAATTTCGCATTCACTGGTGATACGTATGCTTTTGATTATGATAACAGCACTATTAGCGACAAGATAGGACTAACTGCCGATATCTCGGCGGCGGCGAGTGCCACGATGCAATCCATAGTCAATCTAATCGGTGAAACGGCCGTTTATGTCCATAGCCGTGCATTGAATCAGTCTGGTTTAGTTGAAGCAAATGGTAATTTCTCTGTCGTTGGTAAATGTAATTTAGATCAGCCGTATGGAGTCCAGTGCTACTTTGAATCGTCAAACGATGTTGCCGATTATGTGCCATTTAATACAACGAAAAGTTTAAGAACTATTGATATCGTCATTAGAAATGCGCAAGGTGAAGTTTTGGAGGTTCCTTTAAACTTTGAGGTTTCAATTCTTCTCAAGGCCTATCACGCTTAAGAAAAAAAGAATACGTAGATATAATGACCTGCATACAAAATTTAGATATACTACTATTCACTCTAATCAAAAATATTAACTCACGACGACGACGACAACATAAAAAACAAATCCCCTGCGGTGTTAATATTGACCAGTTTTATATATATTTGAAGAGAAATCACGCGCGTATAACAGAAAAGTTAATCAAGGATAAGGGGTTTGAATACATTAAAAAAAATGTCAATAGAGATAGAAAAGAAAGTTGATGCGCAAATACAATATTCTATGATATAATATTTTATGTATAAATAAAACCTTCTTTTTTTTTTGTTTAAATCTTATCTTCAATCCAGTTCAATGAAGCGTAAATGCTCGCCGTTCCACCGCTTGTATTTTGTGCGGATATAGTAAATGTCTTACCTGACCCTATCTTGATATTATATTGAGACAAATCAATGTATATTGATGAACCACCAGACAACACATATGTAAATATCACGCTTCCGCCCGTTCTTGTTGTCCCCGCCGTATCAACTTCTGCTAACGATGTGTTTGTATCGTAATTTGAATAAGAAGGCGTTCCTCCTAATGTGGTATTAAGAATAATTCTCGCGATACATGTTTTAGTGTCCGAATTGCTGATGCATAAATTCTCAAAGTAGATTATGTTGTAATTCGTTTTGCTGTTGAATGTGGCGCGGTTTCTAATAGTAAATATTGCATTCTCAGTTGATCCTATACTCTTGACATTGTCATACGAATTAGTTATAGCAATAGTCCGATCAATAACCCCTTCAACCGCCAAAAACATGCTCGCCGTTTTCATTACAACGGATGCCAGACTTGATGAATACGCCTTCGAATAAATAGCAAACGCCGCCTGATCCAATGATGGAGTAGTAGCAGTGCTCGCGTATTTAATCGCATGAATTACTTCCATTCGTCCAGTGCGCGGGTTTTCTATTTTGAATGTAATTCGACCACTGCCCAGATACTGAACAACTATTTCAAACACATTCAATTTGGTAAAATCAATCGCGGGGAAGTTTCCAGTATTATTACATTTATCAACATTCCACGCATATTGACTGACCACATTTTCTACACTTCCCGCCGTTCTTACAACAGACATTCCCAAACTTGATTGTCTAAAACATAAATTGTCTGCTGGTGTGCCTATGCCAATATCGCAATTGAAACTATCTGCGGCGATAGATGATGGAAACGATGCGGAAAATCTAGCAACTAAACCCATACCGCTTCTATATTTTGCTCTTTCAATTGTCGTAATCTGTGCGGTTGAATTACCTGAGGCCGATGTAGTCAAAACCGCCATTGAAGTAGCAGTTGATACCACCCCGCCATTAGTCTCCGTTTTGTCAAAGAATCGCGTATTAATACCATATGTAAATACATTTTGTAATACTGGCGACAGAGTAGCCGTTCGCAATTCTCCAAAGGCGGTTGTTGGTAATGCGTCTTTTATGCTATCAATAGATAAAGAAGACGACGACGATGTAGTTGATGACGATGGTGTATTTGTGTTTTGACCAAAAAGGTTCATTTTATATTCAAAGTTGATTTAATTTAAATCAACTTAAATAATATAAAACATGTCAATAATAATACGCGAATTGCCGAGTGATATAGTTGGACACATAAGGACATTTGTTTATTCAGAAATGCCCCAGCCAAAATATGGAGAAGAATTTTGTAATATATGTGGCTTGTCTCGCACATTTCAGTCGCACCCCCCAATTATAGCAGGTAATTTTTATGGTGTAGATAGTATTGAGTTTTTCACAATCTGCTCCGTTAAATGCTACAGACGAGAGTCTAATCTTAGAGCAAGATATGGAGAACCGCCTTTAGTCGTTGTTAAGTATTAGCCTTCTTTTTATTTCTCGTGCTTCTTCTTAATGGCGCTTTTGCTTCCTCTTCTTGTGGCGCTTTTTTTTTCGCTTCGCTCTTCGTCGCTCCACTCCTCTTCTCTTTGATAAATGTATTGACAATAACGGCTCCAATCCCGCTTAATTTTCGTAGTTTAGTATTTGTAATATTCGGGTTATCATTGTAAATCTGCTCAAGCAATTTATACTTATCCTCTCTGCTAGCGCTTTTTCCTAATGGTATATAACTACATTCTTCTTCTCCGTTCTCACTTTCAGTTTCGTTAGTATTATTTAAATTCAGACATAAATCTATTTTGCGTCTTAACTCCTCTAGTTCTGTTTTAATACCTTCTGCCTTAATTTCTTCAGGGTCAGCCACATTAACCCAACTATAACTAAAATTAGTGAGCATATCGCCGTGTCCCAATACATTGCTTACCCACGGGTTGAAATTCTCTAATTTCGGATTGGCGAAATTACTATACGACAAACTAGCATATAGTTTTCGCAACATACTGCTTTTCTGCGTCTATTCTGATAGCCAAGGGAAGATTTTGATAATCCTTTTATTTAGTTCATTATTTTTTTGTTTATCAAGCACCCCTTCGCTGTTAATAATAACTGCTTTTTTCTTTTTGAAATGATTTCGTATTGAATTTACTTTTTCTATTACAAACTGGGGAGTAAAAAGGACAACAGGCCTCTCAGTCCAATTCTTTTTTTGCCCTTCCCTCTTTTTTGCTAGGTTATTCACTCGCAACCAAGAAGGTTTATCTGGTATTAATTCATATGTGTTTTTGTCAAATATTTCCACAGGCCTTGCTCCAATTGCTATCATCAAGGCAAGCAGTTTAAGATAAGGGTCATTACTTAATATCATATCGTTCATTTTAGCCATTACATCACGGACATCAATTTGTATTTTTTGTTCATTTTTTACTTTGACATCTTTCTTATATCCCTCAACGATATCAATCCGCTCGTCTTCATTCAGATTAAAATACTTATCCAGTTTGCTCATTTCATATACTTTTTTGCTTTGGTAAGGCTCTATCGCTTTTCTTCTCACCTCAGAAAGTCTTTGTCGCCTACTATTCAAATTTGGATACACGATAGCATATTTCGGATATGTTACCTTTAGTGCCTCAAGCACCTCTTCATCACTAGTTGGTGTGCTAAATAGCGATATAATAGCATTATGAAAGGCGATACTCGGTTTTAACTCACTATCGTAGAAGTTGGACACGACCTCATAAATTTTACTTTCAGTAGTAGCAACTCTTAACTGCCTAACAAACTTCTTGTCATCTTCGCTCCACATCTTAGTGTATATAAGACAAGTCTATATTATTTTAATTATTTTAAATAGAAAATCCACCCGCGCTAGAAACTCGAAAAACGGCGTTTGGCGACTTGGACACTTATTAAGCAGACAATGTGACGATTCGTCTTAGTATTAATGAAGGCCGACCTGTCCTAGGCCGACCCTCCGCGGGTGAAATTTTATAAAAGGAGAAGTTTGTATAGTAGGGACAAAAAAAATTTTGAAAAAGTTAATTGAACCTCGGACAGGTAGGACAGGTGAAATAGGAAGAAGTATTATACAATAAGTATTGAAATTTAATAACCGAAAAGTGGCCGACCTTTGAAAAACCGACTCGGACACGGCCGACCCTAAGGTCGGACAGCAACAGGAGAAGATATTTTCACTCACCCTGCTCTTATATATTACTAGCGGAATTATGTGTTAAGGATACTATACATTGTATATATAAGCAATGAGTAGCGTCATTGAGGAACTAAAAGTTATTATTAACACCTCCAATTCTAAACAGCAACGATATAAAACATATATAGAGAAAATAACGAGGAAAAAGTCGAAGAACGGCAAAAAAGATATGTGGAAGCAAACAAGGATAAGATAAATAAACAGCGGAGGGAATATTACAAGAAAAATAGAGATAAGATCCAAAAGCAACAAAAAAATACCGAGACACTAATAAGGAAATATTAGATAAATACAAAAAAGAATATCTCAAGCAGAAAGAGGAAGAGGCAGAGAAGCAGAAAGAGGAACAGATGAAGGCACTGACGAAGGAGCAGAGAGAGGAGCAGAGAGAGAGGGAATCTAACATTGAGTTTTTAAGACGCCTTCAATTTTGATCACGTTAGCAAAATAATATCGTTATGGCTGAGCCGATGCCACCACTTTTTGGTCAAAAAGGAAATTCTAGAAATTCTATTTCCGCGAATATCACCATGCGACAAAATTTCACTTTTTTGTCGCAGTGTCGCAGGAGTTGCGACAGAATTTCACTTTTTTGTGGCAGTGTCGCAATTTTTTTTTTTTTTTTTTTTTGTATGTTCATGTGTATCCCCCCCTACCCCCCGCCACTCACTTCGTGAGTGTCCGCCCCCCTTCCCCCCATTTTGGGGTGTGATCATTTATGTATTCGCGACTTGTCCAACCGCAAAGTATTACACAAGCCTTAAAAACATAAAAAACCAACATTTGACATATAGAAAACATACATAGAAAACAAAAAAGTGTCAAATGTTGGTTTTTTATGTTTTAAGGCTTGTTTAATACTTTGCGGTTGGACAAGTCGCGAATACATAAATGATATATATATAATATATAATATAGATAGATAGATAGATAGATAGATAGATAGATAGATAGATAGATAGATAGATAGATAGATAGATAGATAGATAGATAGATAGATAGATAGATAGACGGACAGATGGATGGATAGATGGATGGATAGATGGATGGATAGATGGATAGATAGATAGATAGCTAGCTAGCTAGCTAGATAGATAGATAGATAGATAGATAGATAGATAGATAGATAGATAGATAGATAGATAGATAGATAGATAGATAGATGGATAGATGGATAGATAGATAGATAGATAGATAGATAGATAGATAGATAGATAGATAGATAGATAGACAGACAGACAGACAGACATAGATAGATAGATAGATAGAGATAGATAGATAGATAGAGAGATAGATAGATAGATAGATAGATAGATAGATAGATAGATAGATAGATAGATAGATAGATAGATAGATAGATAGACATATAGATAGATAGATAGATAGATAGATAGATAGATAGATAGATAGATAGATAGATAGATAGATAGATATAGATGGATGGATAGATAGATAGATAATAGATAGATAGATAGATAGATAGATAGATAGATAGATAGATAGATAGATAGATAGATAGATAGATAGATAGACGGATGGATGGGTGCATAGATAGATAGATAGATAGACAGATAGATAGATAGATAGATAGATAGATAGATAGATAGATAGATAGATAGATAGATAGATAGATAGATACTATCATGCAAGATTCTCAAAATCTCACATCACTCTCGTCACCAACTAACTTAATGTTCAAAATTTTTGCCAATAGGTGCATCTTTGTTAACCCATAATGCCCACAGGTACAGTGAAAAAGCTTGATTCCTATCTTTATAGGTTTGTCTGACTTTCTGGGGTAAGCTTCGTATAATACTATATTTACGTGTGATTCTTTCTCTCTCTTATCTTCATGCTTACTTATCTCGTTTTTGCTGTCATTTGTGGGGCCTCCCTCCCCTTCTACCCCCTTGTCGCGAAAGGATCATACCTTTCGTTGACTTTCAATGGTTCATCATATTCGTAATCCCATCTATATATCATCTTTTAGTTAACCTCCCTCACTAATATATCACTCTCGTTAATGTGGATGGGGTGTTTGAGTATAACTAAATGTCCGTTTTGGTGGATGACTGATCTGTTGTGTTTGTGGTCCATCTGTCCTGTAGAGACTATGCTAACTGGTAAGGTAGTGTCGAGTAACATCTTCTTTTCTACTGCTCTAGGCCTTCCTTTCCCATCTATCACAGTCAGCCTAGCTCTTCCTGACTTACTCAACTCCCTCTCTCCATTGCCTGTCAGTAGCTCTACCGGGTCTATCTCATCGACATCCATCAATCTGTCTTCTCTGCATGATATGTTTATGCTTGCTCCACTATCCTGTACTGTCATGTCTCTCTTTTTCATCACTCTTTTTCTCACATGTATCAACACATGCTCTGTCTCTCCTTCTGTCTCTGTCTCTGTTTCTGTCTCTAGTTCTCCCTCTTCTCTTCCCTCACCTTCTCCCTCTTTTGTGAGTTGTGGAGGTGTAGTGATGGGACTCTGTCTGACTGCTCTATCCAAGTACACTCCTTCTATTGCTCTTACAATGTCAGTCAAAAAGTCATTTCTCTCTAGCTCGCCACTCACAACACACATCACTTCTCCATTCATTCCCCTCACGCACTCATTCAACAACGTTTTAGCTATTTCATTTATATCTTTGAAGGTGATGACGGGAGGGTTGATGGGTTGCGTGTTTGTTGTTTGTGTTGGTGGGAGTGCTGTGATTGGTCTAGAACTAGAGATTTGGAGTTGTTGTGAGGTGGGACTTACTTGGTTACCGAACTTGTTGGCAGAGGTGGGTCCCAGTCGTTGCTCTCCCTCATCCACTCCACTCTCTTCGCTCCCTTCTCTGCTCTGGCCGGTCCGCTGACTAGAAAATGGATTATGTTTGCTAAACTTTTTCTCATGTGGTGGTTACGGAATATTTTGCGAGACTTGTGGACTTGTGGAAATTTTGGTGTCATGTAAAGTTTCATATTCCCCGAAAACGAGTCTTTGCGAAATTTTATGGGACTTTTCCAATGCCGCATCTTTAAGACCTCGCTCGTCTGGGTAGTAAGGAGATTTGGGGGGACGCAACACGGGACTTACGGACAAATCCAACTCCGGGTAATCTGGGTCTTGTGTGGCGTGATATCCGCAGTACCTCGCATAAGATAATCGTTTCGCGTGATTTTCGTATACTCCCCTTCCTTTTGATTTTTCAACGGAAACATTACAAGGTTCTTTGCGTCTGTTTATTCCTGCACATTTTGTGTCAGGCGTGACTCCGTAAGAACTCTCAAGCCTCAAAGGAGTTTCGTTAGGGTTAGGGATGATTGGGGAACATCGTGAGGTGGCGGATACTAACCGCACTTCCTTGCCTTCTGCCTGTAGTGAGGAGGGACCTCGTAGGGTGGCCGATACTAACCGCACTTCCCGTCCTTCTCCACTCTCACTACGTCTATTCCCTACCCTAGGTGTGGTCTTTGTATCGTTCAAAAGGGCGTGGGGAGGTGAGCTTGGTTGCTCATCCTCTTTTTCTCTTTCCTCCTCATCATTATCGCTCTTATCATAAGTGTTTCCCATATGGATTAAAGCAACGTTTGTGCCAGAGTCACTTTGTTCGTTTTCGTTTTTGTCGTTGCCGGTTGTTATCAAAGTGAGTGCTTTCTTTTTCTTATGAAAGGGTTTCTTTTTGTTTTTGTAGTTGTTCTTTTGTTCGTTTCTTGTTCCGTGGACTTGTCTTCTGTTTGATTCCGTTTTAATTTTCCTTCTTTGCGGAACTTTTCCGAAATCACCGGGCAATATCTCATGGTATGGCCTTTAGCATCGCATCCAAAACACGTGACTTTGAGTGTCCAGTTTGGAGCTGTCTTTGGTCTTGATTTATTGTCTCCCCTTTTCCCTTTATTATCCATTAGGAGATTGGTTTCTTGCTGCTGCTTGCCATCCCGAGATTTCCTGTTGTTATATTTGCATATTTGAGCTTTTCTTTCACGAAAACTGTTTCGTCTTTCTTTTTCTTCCTACATTTTCCATCTTTCCTTAGATGGTTCGCATAATTCAGAGAAATTTAGTCTTAGTCTGGCCGGGAGATCATAGTGGTCCACCTGAACTTTATCCCCGAAGGCTGGATGGTAGCGCAATTTCTTAAATAGCTTTCTCTTTGCTTCCTCATCGGAAATGGCGCCCCACGTAAACTTTCAAGCTGGATTTTCTTTGCGAGAAATTCATTTAGCCAGTCTAGATACCTCTGATCTGCCCTTGGCCTCGTTCTCTCAAACTCTTCCCGTGCTCTAACATGTACCTACCTGCTCCGGAAATGCATCCCCACTGTTCTCTTACTGCTATCAACTCTTCAATGGATTCTTTCGTCTTCTGTGTTCGCAGGAAGTTAGATACATTGTCTTTGGAAGAAGCCACAGACAGACATAACTGCAAAGTTTTCATCCTTTCATAATATTTCTTCTCTTTGCGGACAGCTGTCTTTCTTCTTGTATATTCCACCGTTTTCTACTAAGTCTTTTCCTTTTCCTCGCTTCAAAGGCTTTCTCTTTCCACTCTCTCTCTTTTGTTCTGCTGTCATTTTATCCCAATCTTCTGGTTGTTTGTGATCTTCTTTCTTTGTCTGGGGTCTCACTCTTCCTCTCAGAGAGGTGTCTGACTCTTCATCTTCCTCACTATCACTTATGGGCGAGTCTGGCTCTTCTAAGTCTTCTGCCGCCTTAGCCCTTGCTTCATCGTAAGGAAAATCCTTTTTAGCTTTAGCTGGGTCAGCCAATGCCACAGATACAATCTCTGCCACGTGGACAGATACACCCTGCATGTGCTTCTGAAACTTGCTTGACCAAGGCCAAAAGCTTTGGTCATCGCCCTCGAATATGTGCACTTGACTCAATACGTGCTTCGGGACACTTGCCTCCTTGTCAAGGCTCATAACCAACGGAATCTATCTCTCAAACGCAGAGTTTAGGGAAGCTACCCCGCTAAGGGTAAAGAATAACCGAAGAAAAGACTTTAATAACTTTGGGTCACACAAAATGTGATGACTGTAACAGAATGGTAATACTCATTTGATTCTAGGCATTCCAGACTATGATTCGCGAATACTCTAGAAAGTGTCCTTGTCAGTAATAAAGGTATTAATAACTGTCCGGCCTATGAACCTGCCTATGACTAAGACTATCCAAATTACCTGCAAATTGACTAGGTGGAGTAACGGTTATTAATAGTACATTACAACGCATACATCCGTCCATCCGTCCATCCGTCCATACATCATACATCATCCATACATACATGCATACATACATGCATACATACATACATACATACATTGTTGTTGTGTTGTTGTTGTTGGTGCTGTTGTTGTTATTGTTATTGTTGTTGTTGTTGTTGTTGTTGTTATTGTTGTTGTTGTTGTTGTTGTTGTTGTTGTTATTGTTGTTGTTGCTGTTGTTGGTGTTGATGTTGATGTTGTTGTTGTTGTTGTTGTTGTTGTTTTGCTGTTGCTGCTGGTAGTGGTGTGGTGATGGTCGCTGTGATCGAGGTGCATCATCATCATCATCATCATCGTATCGTCGTCGTCGTCGTCAACAACAACAACAACCACACAACCAAAACAACCAAAACAACCAATCAATAAATTCACACATGCATCCATTACATATGTAAATGCATGCATAAACACACATAAATACAGCATACATACATACATACATACATACATACATTGTACATACATACATGCATGCATGCATACATGCATACATACATACATACATACATACATACATACACATACATACATACATACATACATACATACACACACACACACACATACCACACACACAGACATACAATCATGTGGTCATGTGGTAAAACTTTGCACGATATTTGGCAGGCCTGCAATGGTGGAACAAGACAAAGAAAACCAAACAAAAATAACATACAAAAGTGGCAAGAACGCAATAAAGTAAACAAGCCACACAGCAGCTTCAAACCTGAGCTTATCTGCCCGTTTCGCTGTTTTGGTTTCCAAAAAAAAACCCCAGTTTCAATTGCGTACACAAGCAAGGGATGAAATGGAAAAGCAAAGGAGAAACACTACAAACAAAAAGCTCAAATGTGTTGATCCGACAAGTTATGCTGTTTGCAAGAAACAAAGGATTTGGGTGAGGAAATGGAAAAGGAAAAAGAGAAAAAAATCATGATGGCAAAATTTGGCACGATGGTTGGCATGAATGGAATCGTGGAACAAGACACATACTAAACAACCAAGCAAAAACAATGTAGAAAAGTGGCAAGAATGGATTAAAACAAATAAACAGACCGTGGCACCAAATCTGAGCTGATCTGCTGTTGGCTATGCAAAAGGTATGTGCCAAGGTTCATTTGAGCTCATTGTGCATGGGAAAGTTTAAGGGAAAAAAAAGCAGACAAAAAGGAAGCGGAAAGAAAAGCTTAGGGCAGAGCAAATAGACTTGTGATATTGGTATGAGGCAATAAGAGCAAAGAGAACAAGAGACGACAACTTTTACCAAAAGTACTACCCAAAAGAACAAAGCGTGTTTGGCAGGAATAAAGGCAAAAGGTGAAAAAATCGACAGTAATCAACGGAAGTTAAGCAGGCCGGCCCGAAGTGTCTTCTTGTTTGGTGGGTTTTCAGAATGGTGCCACATCAATTGATTTGCTTGTTTGTCCCCGTTTCTTCAGTGCACAGAGACTGGAAATATGTAAGCAAACATTATTCCATGCATATTTTGATTGCCTTTTCCGTTATTTCTTCTCTTGCCTGATTGTGATGAAAAAATAGACAGTTTTGCCAACTTTAGCAATACTTGAATGTGAGTGCTCTACATTTTCTTATTGGTCTTTCTCTGCATTTTCCACGCTTTTGAGATGATGCCTTAACATATATATGATTTGACTGCTATCACTTTAGTACTCACTTTATGTGTGTATGTACATATGTATGTACATATGTATGTATGTACATGTACATACATAACATAATGTACATACATACATACACACATACATACATATGTACATGTATGTATGTATGTATGTACATTGTATGTATGTATGTATGTATGTATGTATACATACATACATACATACATACATACATACATACATACATACATACATACATACATACCATGTACATACATACATACATATGTACATATGTATGTATGTATGTATGTATGTATGTATGTATGTGTGTATGTATGTGTGTATGTATGTGTGTATTATGTATGTATGTACATATGTATGTATGTATGTATGTATGTATGTAAGATGTGTGTATGTATGTATGAATGTATCATTGTATGTATGTATGTATGTATGTATGCATGTATGCATGTATGTATGTATGTATGCATGTATGTACAAGTAGATTAGCAGAACTGACAATTCAGAGACAGTTTCGCAAACTAGATAAAAATGCGCAGTCCAGACCAAGTCTGTAACTTCCATTCAATAGTTATTGTCCAGTGCTCAATGCCAATAACGTCAGTTACGCCCGTGCATGTATGTATGTATGTATGTATGTATGTATGTATGTATGTATGTATGTATGTATGTATGTATGTATGTATGTACTATGTATGTATGTACTATGTATGTATGTATGTATGTACGTATGTATGTATGTATGCATGTATGTGCATGTATGTATGTATGCATGTATGTATGTATGTATGGATGATGATGTATGGATGGATGGACGGATGGACGGATGTATGTATGTATGTATGTATGTATGTATGTATGTATGTATGTATGTAATTATGTATGTATGTAATATATGTATGTATGTAATGTATGTATGTAATGTATGTATGTATGTATGTATGTATGTATTACCACCACCACGAACAACAACAACAACAACAACAACAAAAACCACAACAACGACAACAAACTACAACAACAACCAACCAACAACACCAACTATAACAACGACCACTGCAACCAACACCACCACCACCACCACCACCAACAACAACAACAGTTGTTGTTTTTGTTGTCATTGTTGTTGATGATGAATCAGATGATGATGATGATGATGCACCACAACCACAGCGACCATCACCACCACCACCACCACCACCACTACCAGCACCGCCACTACCAGCAGCAACAGCAACAAACAACAACAACAACAACAACAACAACAACAACAACAACAACAGCAGCAGCAGCAGCAGCAACAGCAAAAACAATAGCAATAACAATAACAACAACAACAACAACAGCAATAAACAATAACAACAAGAACAACAAGAACAACAAGAACACCACCACCACCACCGCCACCAACAACAACAACAACAACAACAACAAGAATATCGTCATCATCAACACCACCACCACCAACAACAACAACAACAGCAACTACTACTACTACTACTACTACTACTACTACTACTACTACTACTACTACTACTACTACTACTACTACGCCGACAACCATCAACAGCCACTAACAACACCAACACCACCAACACCAAACGCACACCACCACCACCACCACCACCGCCAAAAGCACCGCCACCACCACCACCACCACCACCAACAACAACAACAACAACAACAACAACAACACCATTTCCGCCACCACACCACCACCACCACACCACCACTCCAGCATATGACGAATTGATATGACTGTTCCAAATCAGACCGTTAGAAAACAATTTTAATTTTTTGAATTTTTCAAAAGTTTCATAAGTTTAATTTACTTTAATGTCAAATGATGCTGGAATAAATATAATTTTTCTATATCGAGAAAACAACAAACATTAAGTTAGCAGTCAAACCAGAGTCACGGTAACAACTCAGCTGAAGTTCATAAACTGCCTACCGTTAATTTGAATTTATGAATTCAAATTTCAACATTTTCAATTCGAACCTTTTTGAAATTATTAAATTCAATGTATTTAATGATTAGAACACATAAAATTGTATACAGCATGTCAGGAAACATGTGAGTGACAGGTGGTCACTGCCTTGACTGTGCGGCAACTAGTGACTGTTTTATAACTGTCTCACTCAACTTGAAGTCTAAGCTACCGCACCGGTTTTATGCTTCAAAATCACTGTAAATATGCTGAACAAGCTAGTATTAATATTATTTCATGCATACTTCAAGTAGTCAGTGAGTATATATAACGACTACAAGTGAGTGGCAAGTAGACACAGTGACTTGTGTAAACTGTCTCACTCACTCAGTGGCAACTTGAAGTTGAAGTCTAAGCTACCGCACCTGTTTTATGCTTCAAAATAATTGTAAATATGCTGGACAAGCTAGTATTGATGTTATTCAAGTTGTTGCATACTTCAAGTAGTCAGTGCGTATGTATAACAAATACAAGTGACTGGCAACTTTTACCATAAATAAGCCACAAAACTACCACTTTGTAAATAACTGTCGTAACGGCTAGAAATTCAATTTTTTGAACTTTTCTCAGAATTATGAAAGAAAAATATAGTTCTGATGAAAAAAATATCATGTTCAAGTAGTATTCAATCGAAACCAAAAGAAATGAACGCAAAACCAAAAACCAGCCATCATGAATACAGCAAAACCGTTAAAAAACTGTTGTAACTGCTTGGAATTCAAATTTTTTCAATTTTTTCTTTTAATGATGAAAGGGAGCCAAGATCTTTTCTTTTTATGATAGAACCATGATTTTCTAGGTATATGAATTTTTCTTGTAATATTTTCTTGTATTTTATCCTGCCAGGAAATAAAGTTTGGATATGGGAAAAAAGGCAATAGTTAACATTTTCTAAAAAGCTAACCGGTAAAGGGAAATAAATTGATCTGTTAACGGCAGACAGGATGACCTCCGGAAAACCAAAAAGGCAAACCCATCGGGCGAGAATGATCTCAACAGTCTCCTCAGCAGTGGTGGAAACGACTGGAATAAACAGTAGGTAACCTGCGAATAGATCGACATAATAGTTAACACGTACTGCTCAAGTACGCCTTGTATGCCTACATGAACATGACCTATGCCTATAGCTTGACCTGGATGGCTCCAGACTAACGAGTTATAGCGGCCATGATTAAGTTTGAGGCGGGCGTGCGATAGTTGACAAAAGTGGCAATCTTTAAGGATAGCCTCAATGTCTGCGTGCATCCTGTCTTTCCCATCGGGTCCGAACCATATGTATCGCTGATGGATATATGGGGCACTCTGGATCAAGTGAGCATGGGAGACAAGCTTGCGTATGAGGGGATTCGGAACATATATGCGGCGCGAGCGGTCGGGCATGATATGTACCGCTAGCCCTCCCTTGAGAAAGAGGAGAGTATTACCCTGGCCGATAGATGTAGATCTGTCCCAAAGCGGTTTCAAATGGGATTTTCTTTCTGCGCTGACTGGATATCCGCGCGCGTGACGCGCGGGGCATGTGATGTAGCATACATATTGAGCACGGCGTGGCGATCCAATCCAAAATTATGAACAAGCCACACGAGGTCTTTTGTTTTTTTTAATGATGAAAGCTTAAGATCTTTTGTTTTTATGATAGAACCATTATTTTCTAGATACATGAATTTTTCTTATAATATTTTCTTGTACTTTATCCTGCCCGAGCCTTTAGATTGCTTTTTCCGGTCCCCAGTCATAATTACTAGTTGATAGGTAAAATAGCCGGGCAACACACCAGGTAAAGTGGGCAATTTTACTTTATTTTTTCCAGACTGACTTGAACAACTCCAACCGCTACACCGTTGATACCCGTTACTCCACCTAGTCAATTTACCGGTAATTTGGATAGTCTTAGTCATAGGCAAGTTCATAGGCCGGACAGTTATTAATACCTTTATTACTGACAAGGACACTTTCTAGAGTATTCGCGAATCATAGTCTGGAATGCCTAGAATCAAATGAGTATTGCCATTCTGTTAAGGTCACCACATTTTGTGTGACCCAAAGTCATTAAAAGTCTTTTCTTCGGTTATTCTTTACTCTTAGCGGGGTAGCTTCCCTAAACTCTGCGTTTGAGTGATAGATTACTAAGGTTATGAGCCTTGTCAAGGAGGCAAGCGTGCCAAAGCACGTATTGAGTCAAGTGCCCATATTCGAGGGCAACGACCAAAGCTTTTGGCCTTGGTCAAGCAAGTTTCAGAAGCACATGCAGGGGATATCTGTCCACGTGGCAGAGATTGTACTATCTGTGGCATTAGCCGACCCAGCTAAAGCCACAAGGGATTTTCCTTACGACGAAGCAAGGGCTAAGACGGCAGAAGACTTAGAAGAGCCCGACTCGGCCATAAGTGATAGTGAGGAAGATGAAGAGTCAGACACCTCTCAGAGAGGAAGACAGAGACCCCAGACAAAGAAAGAAGATATCAAACAGCCAGAAGGTTGGGATAAAATGACAGCAGAACAAAAGAGAGAGTGGAAAGAGAAAGAAGCGAGGAAAAGGAAAAGACAAAGTATGAAACAACACACAAGAAGAAAGACAGCTATCCGCAAAGAGAAGAAATATTATGAAAGGATGAAAACTTTGCAGTTATGTCTGTCTGTGGCTTTTTCCAAAGACAATGTATCTAATTACCTGCGAACACAGAAGACGAAAGGACCCATTGAAGAGTTGATAGTAGTAAGAGATCAATGGGGAGGCATTTCCGGAGCAGGTAGGTACATGTTAGAGGAAGAGTTTGAGAGAACGAGGCCAAGGGCAGGTCAGACGTATCTAGACTGGCTAAATGAATTTCTCGCAAAGTGGGGGGCGCCATTTTCCGATGAGGAAGCAAAGAGAAAGCTATTTAAGAAATTGCGCTACCATCCAGCTTTCGGGGATAAATTTCAGGTGGACCACTATGATCTCCCGGCCAGACTAAGACCAAATTTCTCGGAACTATGCAAAACATCTAGGGAAAGATGGTTAATGTGGGAGGAAAAAGAAAGACGTAACAATTTCCGTGAGAGAAAAACTCAAATTCGCAAAGACAACAACAAGAAATCTCGGGATGGCAAGCAGCGGCAAGAGACCAATCTCCTGATGGATAATAAAGGGAAAAGGGGAGACAATAAACCGGGACCAAAGACAGCTCCAAACTGGATGCTCAAAGTCACGTGTTTCGGATGTGATGCCAAAGGCCATACCATGAGATATTGTCCGGTGATTTCGGAAAAGTTCCGCAAAGAAGGAAAATTAAAACGGAATCAAACGGAAGACAAAGGCACGGAACAAGAAAAGAACAATTACAAAAACAAAAAGAAACCCTTTCATAAGAAAAAGAAAGCACTCACTTTGATAACAACCGGTAACGACAAAAACGAAGACGAACAAAGTGACTCTGATACAAACGTTGCTTTAATCCATATGGGGAACACTTATGATAAGAGCGATGATGATGAGGAAGAAAGAAAAAGAGATGACGAGCAACCAAGCTCACCTCATCACAAATCTACAAGTCCCCAAGCCCTTTTGAACGATACAAAGACTACACCTAGGGTAGGGAATAGACATAGTGAGAGTGGAGAAGGGGAAGTGCGGTTAGTATCGGCCACCCTACGAGGTCCCTCCTCACTACGGGGAGAAGGCAAGGAAGAGCGGTTAGTATCCGCCACCCCACGATGTTCCCCAGTCACCCCTAACCCTAACGAAACTCCTTTGAGGCTTGAGAGTTCTTACGGAGTCACGCCTGACACAAAATGTGCCTGAATAAACAGACGCAAAAAACCGTGTAATGTTTCCGTTGAAAAATCAAAAGGAAAAGGAATATACGAAAATCACGCGAAACGATTATCTTATGCGAGGTACTGCGGATATCACGCCACACAAGACCCAGATTATCCGGAGTTGGATTTGTCGGTAAGTCCCGTGTTGCGTCCCCCCAAATCTCCTTACTACCCAGACGAACGAGGTCTTAAAGCTGCGGCATTGGAAAAGTCTCATAAAATTACGCAAAGACTCATTTTCGGGGAATTTGAAAAAACTTTACGTGACACCAAAATTTCCACAAGTCCACAAGTCTCGCAAAATATTCCGCAACAACCACGCAAACATAATCCATTTTCTAGTCAGCGGACCGGCCAGAGCAGAGAAGGGAGAGAAGAGAGTGGAGTGGATGAGGGAGAGCAACGACTTGGGCCCACTTCTGTCAACAAGTTTGGCAACCAAATAGGTCCCACCTCACAACAGCTCCAAATCTCTAGTTCTAGACCAATCACAGCACTCCCACAGACAACAAACACGCAACCCATCAACCCTCCCGTCATAACCTTCAAAGATATAAATGAAATAGCTAAAACGTTGATGAATGAGTGCGTGAGGGGAATGAATGGAGAAGTGATGCGTGTCGTGAGTGGCGAGCTAGAGAGAGATGACTTTTTGACTGACATTGTAAGAGCAATAGAAGGAGTGTACTTGGAGAGAGCAGTCAGACAGAGTCCCATCACTACACCTCCACAACTCACAGAAGAGGGACAAGGTAAGGGTAGAGGAGTCTCTGAGGGTGAACTAGAAACAGAGACAGAGACAGAAGGAGAGACAGAGCATGTGTTGATACATGTGAGAAAAAGAGTGATGAAAAAGAGAGACATGACAGTACAGGATAGTGGAGCAAGCACAGACATATCAGGCAGAGAAGACAGATTGACGGATGTCGATGAGATAGACCCGGTAGAACTACTGACAGGTAATGGAGAAAGGGAGTTGAGTAAGTCAGGAAGAGCTAGGCTGACTGTGATAGATGGGAAAGGAAGGCCTAGAGCAGTAGAAAAGAAGATGTTACTCGACACTACCTTACCAGTTAGAATAGTCTCTACAGGACAGATGGACCACAGACACAACAGATCAGTCATCCACCAAAACGGACAGTTAGTTATACTCAAACACCCCATCCACATTAACGAGAGTGACATATTAGTAAGGGGAAGATTAACTAAGAGTATGATATATAGATGGGATGACGACTATGATGAACCATTGAAAGTCAACGAAAGATATGATCCTTTTGCAACAAGGGGGTAGAAGGGGAGGGAAGCCCCACAAATGAGAACAAAAACGAGACAAGTAAGCATGAAGTAAATAAGAGAGAGAAAGAATTACACGTAGATGTAGTATTATATGAAGCTTACCCCAGAAAGTCAGACAAACCTAGAAAGATAGGAATCAAGCTTTTTCACTATGCCTGTGGGCATTATGGGTTAACAAAGATGCGCCTATTGGCAAAAATTTTGAACATTAAGTTAGTTGGTGACGAAAGCGATGTGAGATTTTGCGAATCTTGCATGATAGGAAAGTCTAAACGTTTGCCACGTTTTGCAGTTAATACAATAGAAAGAGCCCAAAAGCCAGGTATAGTTCTACACATAGACACATCAGGACCGTGGGCAACTAGATCAATAGGTGGTAAACGGTATAAATTTTTGGTCACCGACGACTACTCACTGTTCATTCTTGACTTTTATTTAGCCCATAAGAATGAGTTTGTAGATTGCTTAAAACAAGCTGTAGCCTTTTATGAGAGACAGACAGGAAACAAAGTAAAGGAAATTCGCGCAGATCAAGAATTCCATACTCCGGAGGAGTAAGTACACTAGTAGACATTAGTCTCCGGATACTTGAATAATCGTTTGCGCTGAGGCACTTTGATCAAAGGTTGAAGGAACAATAATGAATTTAATCAATGGTTAGAAACCAATGACTGAAACTCAATCTAATTTACCATAAATTTATTGTGAAATAAATACCACAAATTTATATACTGATCTTGTGGTCAGAAATTCAAGTGATGATTCAGTATGGGCCAATCTATACTAACTGGCAACTAATTGTGAATAACGGTAATATCAACGTAACGAATAATAATTATGATACGAAATATGAAAATGATAATGAATATGATCCGGTCAAATATAAATGTTATGTCGTGAAATTGACCATAAAAGGTAACAATATATTTAGTAAATATTATTGCTTACTCTCCCCCTCGGCATAACATATATGTATATGTATATTATCTTTAAGTTACTAACATGATTGGCCATATGAAACTATATGTAAACTAGCAATTCATGATGATGAAGTATGATACATGTTAATGTTGCATTAACACTAAAAATGAAAAAAAATAATTCGTAAGCATCAAAGGATGCAGGTCCTTGCAGCGGTGTAGCAAGTCTGTTGAATAAATTCATCCTAAGTGTCTGTAAAAGCTAGAGGCATTAAACCTCAAACTGCGGCGTCCTTGAGCAACACCGTAAACTGTGCGACTAGCTCCAAGAAACGTGGCGTCGGTAGTGACTTCGTCAGCATGTCCGCCAGATTGTCCTTCGTCGAAACGTGTCGTACGATCACTTCGCCAGCCCGTACTCGTTCTACCACGTAATGGTGTTTGAGTGCTAAGTGGCGTGTGCGATCAGTGGCCATGCCGTTCGTTGCGTTCAGAACCGCCCCCCGGTTGTCGTTATTGATAGTTGATGGCGTCTGCAACGGAATTCCAACGTCCTTGCACATATGCAATATCGCGATTGCTGTTCGGCATGTCGTTGAGTTGGCGATCGTTTCAGCATCCTGAGTCGATAGTGCGACTGTGGGTTGGCGCTTCGAACTCCATGCGATGGGCCCAGTCGTCATGTGCAGTTGGCCGGTTCTTGATCGTCGCGTGTACTCACATGCGCCCAAGTTGGCATCGGAATACGATATAAGCTCGAAGCTGCGGGTTCGAAATGGGAAGAAAATCCCTCTAGGTGTTCGCAGAAATCTGAGGATGCGAGCTATTGCTGAGTACGCCACGTCAGGCTTCTTTGATGCGAGTACCGCCGCGTGGTTGACCGCGTAGGTGATGGCCGGTTGAGTCTGAGTCGCAGGCCAGAGAAGGGCGCCAAGCAAGCGAGGGAGCGAGAAACGCCGAAGCATAGCTTCTTTGCTGGCTGGGGGAGGGTCAGTCGTCGCTGTAGGGGTAGCGAGTGGCTTGGCTTCTTGGAAGTTGAAATCCCTAAGCATGCCCTTAATGTATTCATGCTGATGTATGACTATGCCCTCTGAAGTCCTAACAAACTGCAAGCCACAAAATGTTTTGACTTGTCCTAGGTCCTTCACTCTAAATGAATGTTTCAGTTTGGTGAACAGGACATTGTGCTCGTCTTTGGTATTATGAAACACGAGCAAGTCATCAGTGCGAAGGAGTAGATAGGGGGGTAGTTTCTGTCTGCCTGTGACTGAAGGTAGGAAGAAAATGCATGGGTCTAATGTTGACTGTTTATATCCTATACTTCTCACATTAGTAGACACATGGTCAAACCACCTTCGCCCTGCCTGGGGGGTTCCATACAGTGCTTTCTTCAACAGTAGAATCATTGAAGGGTCGCTTTTGTTTTCGTACCCCTTAGGCGGAAAGGCGAAGGCAATGTCCTTCATATCTGCATGGGAATAGGCTTGTGAAAAGTCGAGGTGAGAGATCATGAGGTCATTGAATGCAGCATAAGATACTAGTAGCAAAAGAAACATTGGTTGGGCGGTGGGGGAAGAGCATTCATATGGATTGTAATGAATGTATACTTTCATCCTATTTCCTAAAGCTACTAGTCGCGATTTGTATTTCTCCTGACCTGTAGACTCATCTGTCTTTATGGCATCAACAAATGTTGTATGGACAGGAGGTACATTCGCTGTTATTGCTGCGGCTCGAGGTACCCGTTGCAGTGCTTTGCATTCGAACAAACCTTGTAACTCGGCTAGTTGAGCAGCATGTACCTGAGGGTGTGACTTTATGGTTTTCTGTGGGATATGTAACACTCTTGTGAACAAACAATAGCTGTCCTGTCCTAAGGCCTCCTCTTCCTCCTCCTCAAACTCATGAGCAACAATAATGTGTGCGGTATGAGTGGGGTGGTTTGCTGGTGTTTGTTTCCTAAGCCTGGGCCCAGCAACTATGTTTGTTGAAGTTATTGCAGCACCATCCCATGTTTGTGGTATGCCCTTGTTACTACTCCATCTATCTGGTAGAGGGAATTGTGGTGCAGATGAGGAGTGTTGGGCTGGGTTTGATGTTGCTCTGTTGTGTTGTGTCGTTTGCCGAGGTGCTGTGTTCGTCTTTTTCTCTTGTGCAACCGTTGTTGCTGGAGTGGGAGCAAATGCATTTGGTGGGGGATGGAGTGAGCCAAAATATGGGCTTGGTTGCACGTAAAGACTTGAAGTGGCCTCGGTGGTGTGTGGGGTTGTCGTGTCATCGTCCAGTGTGTCGAGTGTGTTTTGTGAGGAATGTGGCAGTTGGTTTGTTGGCCACCAGCCACTGGGTGTGTTGGAGTCCTGAAATTGTGGCAGTTGGTCCTCGTTTTTCCACTGGACTGACTGGGTAGATGGTATGCTAGTGGTAGGAGGCGAGGTGGAGGATGTTATGTTGTGCGACACAAGTAGTGGTTGCCAAGGTCGTGCAGGTATTTTGCATCCACGAGTCATTGTATCGAAACGAACATTACGTTTTTCTACTGTGGCTGTCTGTTTGGTGTCGTGAATGAGGATTTTATAGACTCGACGAAATATGTTGTAGCCAATGAGAGTACCTGGCACGGCGACAGGCTGTGCTTTCGTCGTTTCCATTTTCACCCAGGCGAGGCATCCGAAAGGTTGCACGAACGATTGCACAGGTTTTCTGCCCATAAGCAATTCCCAAGGGGATTTGCCTTTGTCCTTACCTCTGCAAAGGGGCGTGACCATTCGTATGGCTAGTGTCGCTTTATGTGTGTCCTCCCAAAATGTGTTAGGCAGGCCTGCATCTAACTATGCTGCTAGTGCGCGTGTGTCGTCTGTCCTATTCATTCTTTCAGCAAAGGGGTTCATGTTAGGCTCGTTACGTGTGGTGGTTTTGAGGATGATGCCGTGTTTATCTGTATAGTCTTTTAGTACGTTAGAGACAAACTCGCCATCTGCTCTTATCTGCTTTAGTTTGTTGCCTGACTGTCGTTCAAAGAAAGCAAATATGCGTGTTAAATGTGGCATGTAAAGCTTAGCTTCGCGGGTAGGTGTGTAGAGGTCACAAGCAAACTTAGAGCGAGAACATGTCACTCCCCCTCTGTAGTAGTTACCGTATCTTGACATTACGGGGAATGGGCCGCTGAAATCTATGTTGAGTGCTTCACCTTGCTTATATTCTAGGTCTAGATAGTTACCTCTGTACATAGGGGGTTTGTTAGGTTTGCCCCTATTGCATCCATGACATGCACGTACCAGACGCATCCAATCTTTGCCAGCGATGCGTCTGCCTATGCTCTTTGCAAACTCGTTCATTATGAGTGGGTTTGCATGCATCAGAGCTCTGTGTAGGATCATTGGATCGTACGGTGCATGTGACGGGAGAGGATTGACTGACCATAATGCAAGGTCTGGTAGGTTGTCGATGGTTGCAGCCAGTGACAGTTGTTCTCTCTGCTTGTACCTGTATGGTATATATCTTTGATGAGGGTCAAGTGGTGTCATTCCTGGCTTATCTAACTCGTATAGCAAGTGTGAATTGAGCCTTCCCCTTGCTAGTATGTTCTTCTTGTCAAGTGTTATGGGCTTGTCATAGATGAATACTTGACCATTTTGATGGATGATTGTTTTGTGCATGTCATGGTCAAGGCGTGGGGTGGGAACAAGGTTGAATGGTAATGACGGTGATATGAGTGAGTTGGGAAATGACTGTTTAACCGATTGACCATAACCATTGAGCCACGTCGGAGTGGCAGTAGCCCGCGTCCTCACCGGAAGCGGCTTACCAGATATGTTATTGAGGAAAGCCGGTTTCTCTTCGCAGATAGACTTGGGGTCGATAGGCGCCTTCTCATGGAATAGCCATCGGTTGCATGCGCTGTCGACCACGTCAGGGGGATTGCCGTCGGCCATTAGCACATAGTTGACCATAGGGCGCTTGAGCTCTGCCCGTTCTAAGTCCATTGTCTCCTGCATCCATCTGTTGTATTCGTCCATGTTCTTGAACTCCAAATATTCCAGCTCTGGATGCCTGTTGACGTAGTATTGCCACTCGCGTACGTTGGCGAAGTCCAGGGCGGGTGGGTAGAGATAGTTCTCATGTTCAGGGTCGTCGAGCTCCGGGTCGTCGATGTCGTCAGTTGCATCTTCGTCAGGGATGGTTGCTACGTCTGTGGTATCTTCTTTCGGGTCCCTTATTGCTTCTAATTCGTCAAATACGTTTGCCATTAACACGAATTCGAATGTGTGTGAGTAGTCATGACGTCGTAGGCGTTCGCGTAGTTCTTCAGCTTCCACACGTCCGGCAGGTGGGTAATAGTTGAGCGGTGGTCTCACGTTGTCGTTGAACAGTGGTTCTATTTCAGGTGTGTATGGTGCTGGAGGCGGTGAACGCTTCACATCGGACGGCGTGTCGGGTATGTTGAGTATGCGTTTCAGTTGCTTCTCCGGTTGTTCTCGCCATCTTTCGCCTGCTGCACATACACCGTAGGGTTCGTGCCGTTCTTGTCCGGTCTCATCTGTTCCACTTGGAGGTGGTGGGAGCATAGTCCATGGTGGGTCCGTCTCGTTGATTGTATACGCTTCGTCGAAGTTGGGTATGTCCGGCGTGGTAGCGGCGAGCGCAGCTAAGTTCGCATTCGGTGTCGAAGAGGTCACCTCGTAGTCTTCTTCGTTTTCCGTGAAGTTAAGGTGGGCGTGTGATTGTGCCATTGTGGCCGTCCTGGGGTCCACACGTCTCCCCCTCGTCGTAAACTCATCTAGGCTCATCGCCATATCTACCATTGTGGGTGTGTCTATGAACAGTGGTGCGTGTGGTCCACCTTCACGGTAACGTAACAGATGTTGAAATGCGAGGTCGCCTAGCTCGGGCTGGTCCGTTGGTATGCCGAGTAGATCGTATCTCGTTCCCCTTTCTCGAAGTCGGTTGATGAGTGGATGCCGCTTGGCCATGTTGCAGAACTCTTTGTGTGCCGGCCAATCGGTCCTCTGATGATCGGTGTTGCAGTAGTAGACGAGTTGACATCCGCTGCAACGCTTCAGTTTCCCTTTTTGGTTGCCGCAGTAGGTGCAATCCCATCTAATGCTGCCGCGTCTGGTTTCGCGTATAGTCTTGCAGTCGACGCAGTCTGGTTTGGTTAGTGCCCAGTTCTCCGGGAGTAGTCGGAAGTCCTTCACGATGCTCCAGTAGGCCAGCTCATCGGTGGTAGGGTGACGAAAGCAATGATGTGCATCTGTCCAAGCGAAGGTGTATCGTCGTTCTGTTGGCTGTGAAACTCCAGGTACACGTCTGTATTGCACTGGTTGGCCGTAGGGTAATGCTTCGATGGCTTGTATGCGACTTATTGCGTCCTTGCTGTCCGTAGATGCATTTGCTGAAGTCGTCGTCGGGGCCAACTGGGTAAAGCACTCGGTCTGCAGGTTCGGTGGGATAGGTACCGTGAAACTTGAAATGGGCGATTCCTCATTGTATGCCATTGACGGGGTAGGCGGTGTTTCGCTCATCGAGGTGTCCTCTGCGCTGGTTGAACTCAACTGTCGCTGTCGATGTTCTCCGATGGGCGTTGAGGTAGGTTGCTCTTCTTGACGGTCTTGCTCTGATGTCGTCCTGTCTTCCGGTGCAGGTGAGCTCATAAAGCTCTGTGTTGGCACGCGCGGGGATTGTAGTTGTTTCCGGCGGTTGTTGCGGTGAACTACCTGGTTCACGTCGTGCTCGTCTCGGGCATCTTGTCCGCAGTACGATGTGCTCAATACCTGTTGAGCCGGGCGCGTCTTGAACTAGCAGCGATGGTAACATCCACGGATCCGTTCTTGGAAGGAAATAGTTGAGGGGTGTTCCAAGGGGGCACCAAGGTCGCGGCCAATGGGCAGGTGGGACAGGGAATCCTTGTGGGATCGCTCGAAATGCGTCCCGCATGCGCGTCCATTGAACGTAGGCACGTCTGTAGTCGTTCTCGTCCATGCGTTGTGTGATTGTCAGCGAGCTCCATGGGATGTCTGGGCGTCTCGTTGGGTCTTCCACGTAATCAGGGTGCGGTGCGGGCGATGCTTCAGTGGGGGTGGGAGGGTTATAGGTATCAGAAGTGGGTGTTAGAGGAGACAGTTGGATAGGTCCTGCTCTATTTCTGTACCTACTTCCCCTTTGTACGTAGGCTACTTCTTCTTGCGATGGTTCGTCCTCCTCTGGTCCGGGTCGTTCGTCGTCGGAGTCGGCGGAATGCATCAGCCATGTTTCGGGTGGGTCGCCTGTTGGATCATCGACGTCGTCCGTGGCTTCCACTTCGGTTGTCGCGTTGGCTTGTCCGCTCGATCGTTGAATCCGTCTTGTGTTGGTCTGTCTAGGTTGGCCTCCACGTCCTCGTTGATTCGGTCCTCCCCCTCGACCACCGCGACGTGTGTTCGAGTTTGGCTGCGTGGGTCGTCTGCGGACTGGGCATTCAGCCCCAGAGTGTTTCGGTCGGCCCTCGCAGACTCGTTTCATGCAGGTGGATCGACACTGGGCCGCAATGTGTCCTCGTCGGTTGCAGTTGAGACATCGGATGTCTTTGTTGATAGCAACGGGTGTGGCCGAAGTGAGCAGGGCTGTCGAGGACCTAGATGAGGCAGCAGAGAGTTGGTTCGCATAGTATGCTTGTAAGATGAGTGAACATATCTCATTATAACGTGGTTTGTCAGCATCAGCACGAGACCAATACATAGTTCCCCCTACATCCCCCATAGATAGAGAGGCGCACTCCTTAAGTTTAAAGAGCAAGAATACGACTCTGAATTCATCAGGTAGAGGCACTCCTCTTGACTGTAGGCGCTCGAAGCGTTGGGTCAAGAGCTCCATCCATGTTGGTAGGCCATTGCTTGACTTCAGCTTTGTCTCGAACAGCTGCATTAGTAGGCGAGCGATGGAAACCGATCCTTTGCTGCCGAATCGCTCGCAGATCGCTGTCCAGATCACCGCTGGGTTGGTTCCTGCTCGTTGGACGGTCAGTAGAGCTGTCGACTCTTGGCATGCTTCCACAAGGAAGCAGCGGACATGGATCTGTGCTTTGATGTAGTCTGCTTGGCTGAAAAGTGTATCCAGGTCAGTTGGTACGTTGATAGTAGGCAAGAGGGCGGGTGCTTGACTACCTGAGGACGGGTTGGTCGAGGATGGGCTGCTTGAGGACGATCTGGTCAGTGATGACGAGCTGCTCGATGATGAGTCGCCACGTCTCGATCCGTATGCTTCATCGTCTTCGTCGTCATCGCTCCTCCTTCTCGACTGTCTTGCTGTCGAGGTGTCTTGCTGTCGTGCTGACAGTCCAAATCCAGTAATGTTGTTAGGGGCGGGGTGGGTGGGTCTTAGTCCAGTAGTTCTGGTACTTGCGTAGATTGTAGCAATCTCTTGTACCGAGTAGGGCGATTCTTGGTCTTCCAGAAGTAGTATGTAGCGTGCGTCCACGCCCAAAAAAAAAGCGAAAAATTGGAATTTTCAAAGGTCAAATTCATCGATGGGTCTTTTCGGGAATTTCGGTAGCTTGAGTTGGTAACGGGGCGCATCCAAGGCTCCATAACCAGTAAGTACACTAGTAGACATTAGTCTCCGGATACTTGAATAATCGTTTGCGCTGAGGCACTTTGATCAAAGGTTGAAGGAACAATAATGAATTTAATCAATGGTTAGAAACCAATGACTGAAACTCAATCTAATTTACCATAAATTTATTGTGAAATAAATACCACAAATTTATATACTGATCTTGTGGTCAGAAATTCAAGTGATGATTCAGTATGGGCCAATCTATACTAACTGGCAACTAATTGTGAATAACGGTAATATCAACGTAACGAATAATAATTATGATACGAAATATGAAAATGATAATAAATATGATCCGGTCAAATATAAATGTTATGTCGTGACATTGACCATAAAAGGTAACAATATATATAGTAAATATTATTGCTTACTGGAGGAAGTCATTAAGTGGTGGAAAAATATTCGCTTTATTTGGAAAACCTCCGCGACAAACGATAAAGACGGGAATCCTATTGCGGAAAAAGTGAATGATATTACGGCGGGGCCTGCACGAGCAATGAGATATCACGCTAAATTACCGCCGCAATTCTGGGCAGAATTAGAACACGCAGCAACAACCATTCACAACATATTACCGGCAATTCACGGGGAACGCAAAGGAATTTCGCCTTATGAGCAGCTGTTAGGTAGAAAACCAACACTCTTTCATTTAAAACCAATAGGATGTATGGGTTTGTTACATATACCTAAGACTAAAGTGCGGAAGGGAGAGTACAGAGGGAAAAAGGTGATGCTAGTAGGATATGATCTATTTCGGGAACTATACCGCGTATGGGATGGTAAGAAGATAATTTCCGGAGTGAGAGATGTGAGATTTAATATTCACAAAATCGGTAAACAAGCTCATCCTCCTAAACTAGTGTCGTGGGATAATGATGACTCTGAGGGGGAGAATGAGAATGAGAGCGAGCAACCACACACATCTCCACAAGCGTCACCACCCCAATCACCACCCCAATCACCACCCCAATCACCACCTCAATCACCTAAGTCACCGCACAACGTCAACAACGACCACCCAACAACACACTTTGATGAAGTTGAGGGGGAGACAGAGAATGTTGATATCGATGCGAATGAGAATGAGCATGAAAATGAGCATGTGGAGAAGAATACATTGGATCACAAACATACACGCCTACACACAAGTCCAGAGCCACATTATCCACAACAATTACCCCCAGAGCACAAGATCAAGCCACAAGAGCATACAAATGAACAAGATCCAACAGATCCACTAAAAATACATGAAAGAAGAGCATACGAAGAAAAATCACCACCATCTAAGGGATTAACGTGGGAGCAGAGTCAGAGAGTAACGGAGAGTAACATAATCCCCGGTAAAAGGCAGCGCAAGGCAGCAGAGAGATTTTCCCCTAGCAATGAGCCCAAGAGAGAAAAGAGAGAGGCTCAAGAGCTAATAGGTAAGGTAGTAAGAGTGCCCGCGCGTGCATGGGGAGATGGATGGGCAAAGAAAAAGTACGGTGAGGGATGGGAGAGCATAGTACGAGTAGGGGTAGTCAGCAGAGTGAGTGACCCCAGAGATAGATTCGTAGTAAGAGACAGACCTCAGCCCACCCACATAGTTAAGTTTGAGGACGAAGAAGAACGGATGTTGAATTCGGAAATCCTCGACGGCGAGAATGATCAGGTCGTACATCGGGATATCCAGTTCAAGCCGAGCTCCAACTTCAGGACTAAGGGCTACATCATTCCCGACCAACTAAAACGTTTACGAAAACCTTACAGCGGTAAGAAGTACGACTTTCGTGTTTTCAAGATGAAATCGAAGCAGACCCTCAAGTGATTCTGTTTTTGAATTCCCGACGGACTCTTTCTCCTTTCCCACTTAACTTTCCACCGAACAAGTTAGTATTTTCTACAGGCTTGTACGATAGTCATATTCACATATTCTGAATAGGCATCAGCTAAGGCAGGTCACACAATGCTATTACCGCTTTGAACACGTAGTGATAGTGTTGGCCCTACGCTCCTCTCATGATGTGTGTTTGGGTACAATATATCCGTCCTGCCTCTGCATGTTGATACTACCTTGATCATTGCGCTGACACATATACGCACGCACATATCGCGCATTGATCTACATCTGCAATCTTTTTTATTCATTTTCTTTTTCTACTTATTCACATACCAATGGGTCAATCATCTGTTACGATTCGTTTCGATCGCAACTCCAACCTACCGTTATGGTCTGGGGGGGGGGGGGGGTTATCGGAATGAATACCGTACCGGACCGAAACGTTAATATTGTGTTAAACTTTCTTCAAGATTTTACTTCAAGTTTACACTTCTATTTTTAGTTCCGTTATTGTACTTCATTTTTCCATTAATTTTATCAACTGTCATAACGGCAGTGTAGTTGTTACGTTTTCAACTGCCGTTAACAGATCAATTTATTTCCCTTTACCTGTTAGCTTTTTAGAAAATGTTAACTATTGCCTTTTTCCCATATCCAAACTTTATTTCCTGACAGGATAAAATACAAGAAAATATTACAAGAAAAATTCATATACCTAGAAAATCATGGTTCTATCATAAAAAGAAAAGATCTTGGCTCCCTTTCATCATTAAAAGAAAAAAATTAAAAAATTTGAATTCCAAGCCGTTACAACAGTTTTTAACGGTTTTGCTGTATTCATGATGGCTGGTTTTTGGTTTTGCGTTCATTTCTTTTGGTTTCAATTGAATACTACTTGAACATGATATTTTTTTCATCAGAACTATATTTTTCTTTCATAATTCTGAGAAAAGTTCAAAAAATTGAATTTCTAGCCGTTACGACCGTTATTTACAAAGTGGTAGTTTTGTGGCTTATTTATGGTAAAAGTTGCCAGTCACTTGTATTTGTTATACATACGCACTGACTACTTGAAGTATGCAACAACTTGAATAACATCAATACTAGCTTGTCCAGCATATTTAAAATTATTTTGAAGCATAAAACAGGTGCGGTAGCTTAGACTTCAACTTCAAGTTGCCACTGAGTGAGTGAGACAGTTTACACAAGTCACTGTGTCTACTTGCCACTCACTTGTAGTCGTTATATATACTCACTGATTACTTGAAGTATGCATGAAATAATATTAATACTAGCTTGTTCAGCATATTTACAGTGATTTTGAAGCATAAAACCGGTGCGGTAGCTTAGACTTCAAGTTGAGTGAGACAGTTATAAAACAGTCACTAGTTGCCGCACAGTCAAGGCAGTGACCACCTGTCACTCACATGTTTCCTGACATGCTGTATACAATTTTATATGTTCTAATCATTAAATACATTGAATTTAATAATTTCAAAAAGGTTCGAATTGAAAATGTTGAAATTTGAATTCAAAAATTCAAATTAACGGTAGGCAGTTTATGAACTTCAGCTGAGTTGGTACCGTGACTCTGGTTTGACTGCTAAGTTAATGCTTGTTGTTTTCTCGATATAGAAAACTTATATTTATTCCAGCATCATTTGACATTAAAGTAAATTAAACTTATGAAATTTTTTGAGAAATTAAAAAAATTAAAATTGTTTTCTAACGGTCTGATTTGGAACAGTCATATCAATTCGTCATATGCTGGAGTGGTGGTGTGGTGGCGGTGGTGTGGTGGCGGAAATGTTGTTGTTGTTGTTGTTGTTGTTGTTGTTGTTGTTGTTGTTGGTGTTGGTGTGGTGGCGGTGCTTTTGGCGGTGGTGGTGGTGGTGGTGGTGTGCGTTTGGTGTTGGTGGTGTTGGTGTTGTTACTGGCTGTTGATGGTTGTCGGCGTAGTAGTAGTAGTAGTAGTAGTAGTAGTAGTAGTAGTAGTAATAGTTGCTGTTGTTGTTGTTGGTGGTGGTGGTGTTGATGATGACGATGTTCTTGTTGTTGGTGTTGTTGTTGTTGTTGTTGTTGTTGTTGTTGGTGGTGGTGGTGGTGGTGTTATTGTTGTT
>WBZZ01003590.1:217500-230000 GCA_019918135.1 Paulinella micropora
AGAAATAAAAGTGAATGGTGCGCGGCGCAAGGAACAAAGAGCTGATCTGGGTTATAGCTAACACCAGGTTCTAACATATCTCCCCGTAAAGCTAAACGAGACTTTATGAACTTTTTCCCGTTCTCATCTAACTTTACTTTGTGAACCCATGTCAGTCTAACTATCTTACTAACTCCTGCCTTGCTTGCCTCCTTATGGGGTACCCATGTGTATGTGTTAAAGGATTGAAGAGCTTTTAGCTCTGCTTTCATACCCTCTCAAACATCTTTAGCTGTCAAACCTGCCTCTATGACATTTTTGGGTACTCTGACGTCTACATACTTTTCTTCTTTCTCTACTTCATGTATCTCTTCCTCTTCTTCGTTGCGTAGAAGGGAATAGTTGGCGTTCAGTAGTTGTGTTGGAAGGAGGGGGTGCTTGTGGCAATCCTACTCTTTCTTGTGCAGTGGAATGAGTGACAATTGGGTCTTTTTCGACGCTGTAGGCGCTAGTTCTTCTCACTTTGTGCAGTACGTAAACTGCCTCTATCGCTTTCATTACGTCTGTGAGGAAATCGTCTGGCTGGTCGTGTGCTGTCCACACTACCTGTCTGTCTGAAGTCCATTGACAACCTTGCGTCATGACTTCTGCTAAGTGTGCGAGGGTGTAGAAGTTTATGGGTGACACATTTGGATTAGGCCTAGCCTGATCATTTACCACCACTAGACCTGCCTGCCTGAATGCGTGACTAGTAAGGTATCTACCTTCTGGAGTGCGAGGGGTTGCCTGTTCTGATGTTGTGTTTTCAAAGTGTTCCTCAACATACGTGACAGTTTCGGGTGTGGGTGCTTCAGGTATTGGACTTTTTGGTATTGGCCTTTCAGGTGTTGCATGCAGTGGGTAGGGTTGTCTACCATGCTCTACTGCTCTACCAGCTAAGCTTTTCTGTCCACTACCGTACACAACCTGTTGGATCCGGCCCGTTTTTTCCGCATACTGTTTTGTCAGGTGGTTGAGTTTGCGTGACGGCTGTACCTGAAACTCGTGCGCCTTCACTGCGGGGTAATAACACCACTCTTGGTTCAGCTGATTGTAACCCTGAATGTTGCCGTACAATTCTAGGTACTGTTCGGCTACAGCTATCAGTCCTGCTTCGTCTGGGAACTTGCTGTTCTTACTAGGTCTTTCTGCTGCCGGTCTTGCTAGGTCTACGAAGGGAAATAAGGGGTCTTGTTCGGCATGATAGCCGCAAAACGAACCATATGCGAACCGTTTCGCCATGAGATTAGGGGAACCGTAAAATTTGAGGTTGCGAGAAATCCCACACTGTTCTCCTTTTGTGTTCCTAACTTGACACCTAGGGTGCCCGTTCTTATCTAGCTGCTCATATACCAGTGTTCTCTGTTTGGGTGTGAGAGAGTAACCAGGCTTGAGATTTGCGTAGATAGGGTGTGGTGGTGGCTCATATCTTCCCATGCGTTCAGTCTGTGACTGTGTGTCTGTGGATGAGAGGGTAGAGGGTGGCGACTGTGCTCTTTCACCCTTTCTCTCCATCTTCTGTGAATGTGTGACTGTGGATGAGAGGGAAGTGGGTTGTGCCTGTGCTCTTTCACCCTTACTCTCCATCCTTTTTCTGTTGTTTCTTAGATGAGAGGGTAGTGGTTTGCAACTGTGCTCTTTCGCTCTTTCTCTCCATCTCTGCCTGCTGTTGCTTTTGTCTACGTGCTTGCTGTCTGCTGCTCTGTCGTCTATTGCTAGTCTGTTGACTGCTTGTCGGTTGAGTGCTGGTTTGCTGGTTACTGACCTGTTGACTGCTGTCCTGCTGACTGCTAGTCTGTTGACTACGGCTGCTGCTTGTCTGTCGACTGTTGTTTTGCTGTCTGCTGTTCTGCTGACTGCTAGTCTGTGGACTGCTGCTGCTTGTCTGTCAACTATTGTCTTGCTGCCTGCTGTTCTGCTGACTGCTAGTCTGTTGACTGCTGCTGCTTGTCTGTCGACTATTGTTTTGCTGTCTGCTGTTCTGCTGACTGCTAGTCTGTTGACTGCTGACCTGCTGAGTGTTGACTTGTTGTGTGCGGACTTGCTGAGTGCTGCTCTGTCTAGCTGATCGTCGTCTAGCATTAGGCTTCTCTTCCTCTTCGGGGTCTAAGCTTCCACCATGACAACGAACACAGAGGGAGAATCATCCTCGTGTTCTGCGTCATCCTGTTCTTCCTTTTCAGGCGTTTCTTCTCCTTGCTCCTCGTCCTGTTCGTCAGAGGCTTGCTCTGCGACAGCGACAGTGGATCTCGGGATTTCTTAGAGGGTTTTGTTCCTGTCTGCCTACGTTTCTTGTCAGGAGGTCAATCCTTACGGGGGTGTTTACCTTTGCCTTTCTTGCAGCTATTCTTAGTGCAGGTGTTCTTGCACTCAAACGCTAAATGACCCGTCCTGTTGCAGTTGAAGCAACGTCTTGTTTCGCTGTCTGACTGTTCAGACACGAATGATCTTTCTGTGGTCTTGCGTTGTCCGTTAGTTTTGTCAGGGGTTTCGCCTGCTCCAAGTATCTTTTTCTGAGTTCTCTGTTTCAGTTTATACTTAATCCAGATCTTTCTGAGCATGTCTTCTACTTCAGAGTGAGCAGTAATCCCCTTGTTTTCGAACTGTATCATCAGTGCATCTAGCCCTCCAAAAGCCGGGTGGTAGGAGAGTTTATACAAGCTGTGCGGTGAAAAATTCGTTAGGGATTTTTCCACCATAATCTCTCTGTATTTGGAGTTCCGTAAAACGGTTTTCGTCTAGCCAGTAGGCAATGTCTCCCTTATTAATTAGGGGTAGCGACAATATACTTTTGCCATCTTATGATCATATCAAGAAGTGATTTGCCTCCATACCTTTTTTCCACTAAGACTAACATGCGAATGGGGCTTCTGTCTTCCACTCCCATGCACATTGTCACTAGGACTGGTGCTTTGAAAGCTACAGAGACGTAAAGTTCCAACCTACGCATTCGTTGTACATATTGTTTGTTTGTCTTCTTTTTCTGGAATGGGCTCTCTTGGTTGTCTGTGTTCGTCTGGCCTTTCTCTCTTCTTCTTCCAGTTCGTCTTCTGTTTTCGAGAGTGCTGAGGTACTACCTTTCTTAGCACCGGCGGTTTTGCCTTGCTGTTTAGGCTTGTCCTTTTCGCTCTCTTTCTGGGGTTGTGTTTCTTGCTCATCATCTGAAGACTCTGACCAGTCTTCTGCAATACGGATTTTGGTAGGGTCGTCGGGGAATCTGGCTATGGCTTTGTCCGGTTCAGCAAACACGGAGGCTACAATGTCTCCCAATTCTGCGCTATCTCCGTAGGTGAAGGATTGGAACTGAAATTTCCATTCCTGGTAAAGTCGTTCATTGGGTTTGAGCGTGGGTACGCTTCCAAGGTTGAGTAGTTTGGGGGTCTGTGTCTTGCTCATGAGGTCGTTAGCAATCAAGGCTGCATAACCGTAAAAAATGATGACTGAATATATTCGCTGAATAATAAAACCGTAGTCTAAACTGAGAGGAGTGCTCCGGACGTAAATCCGAAATACACGCGACTAAAAGCAAGTCTGATTAAACACAATTGACGGACTATTCCTTCTGAGGAATTCCGGCAGATTGAGTTCCGGATGTCAGTATATGACACTAAAATCATCCCACGACTACTTCCTTGTTACTGGAACTGAACTTTACTGAGAATACAATCACTTTCCGTTTTACTCTAGAACTGTGCCACGTCACTAGCATGACTATGGTTGGAAGCACAACTAATGAATGTCTTTGTACCAACTTCTTTGTTAGATTATAATTGGTAATGTAATTCAATAGGCCGTATAATTTTCACAATTGAGGACCTGGAATTTACTTGTTAGGACTGACATTGGTCAATGGACTTGAGCTATTATAATTAGACTGATTACGTCAATTGTAGCAATCAGCTCAAGACACGCGCTCTTAGTTCGCGCCTCTTTTGTACCTCAATCTGTGTTTAGTAAAGTATTTCAGATTTGCCAAACTAAGCAAGTCACAAAGTGCTCCGGTCTTGAACACCGTTCCGGTAAAGTATTAATATAAAGGGTTATGACCTCTTCTGCGCTAAGTGACGCTGCGACCGCTATCCTACAGGGGAAGGCGCCTACGTTCAAGGATGGTGCGAATGGACGGAGCTGGGACGACTGGTATGCGCAGGTTCGGGCAGATCTCTCTTCCGTGGCATGTTGGGAATAGCCTTGGCTGAGGTGATCCGATGGAGAACCGAGGTGGAGGCGGAACTTCGCGCGGAAGCTAAAGAAGTCAAGGAAGGAGCGGCGAGGCGGCAACGGGGAGATGTCGACGGCAAGCAACAAGAGCAAAAGCAGAGCTGACTCCGGTACAAAGGCGAAAGGTGATGGCCAGAAGGGCCCAAATCTTTATGTGGATGTACAAGGGATTGGACTACGGGTCGGCGTCGGAGCGAATCGTGAGGCACCTGGTGCGGGAGGAGCAGCTGAGACCGGAAGAGTTATTGAGATTGCTCTGGCAAAGGTACCAAGGCAACGAGGCTCACCAGAAGCAACAAAGGAACAACCTAGTATGCGGATGAGGTTCAACTGCAAGGAAGACCTACGGGCGCAACTCAGCGACTTCGAATCGCACTGCCAGTTCTTGGAGGCTCACGAGGAACCGATAAGTGCTACAATGAGAATGCAGTTTATTAAAACTGCACTTGGAAAGTGCGAACAAAGGAGCCTATGGAAGTCATTCCTGGACGCTCAAGTGGCTACACCATCGGCTACATGGGACGACTTTAAGCAGCTCTTCGAGAGGAGAGTGATAGAAAATGAAGCTATGTCAAGAGAAGAGAAAGCGTTGGGGACAGCGATGGTTGCTACGCAGCAGCAGAGGACAAGGGAGCTACCGGCAAAGGAAGGGAGGAAGCTAGAATGCTACAACTGCGGCAACCCGCACAAGTACTTTACTTGTACTATAAAGTGCCGGATCCCGGACACCATCAGGGAAGAAGATGTCCTACATTGAAGGACAGGTACCGGAAGAAGATGCCGCCAGGCGGAAACCAGAAGGCGAACGCAAACCAAATGCAGAGTGGTAACGGCAGCGCGAGCCAAGCCAACGCAGGCCGGGGGATAAGGGTGCCGGGAAGAAAGCCAACAACGCTGCGCCGGTCGTGTCGTGTTTGGCAGTGGTCTACCAACGATATGGAGATCCCACGAAGGATGGATGCCTACCTTACACCGGCTGCGGACGGGGGAGGTATCATCGAAGTTGGGGCGAAAGACACCGGAAGGAAGAAGGCATTTGCATTCATGGCTGCGACAAGCCCGATGATCTACATGGGAGAGGAAGAAGTGAACGCACCGGGAGACGACAGCAACGGAAAAATAAACATAGCAGACTACTGGACGTGCTTTAATAACGCCTGTTTGAGTGAACTACGATATTGGAGATGGTTTTATAACTTCAAAGTCGTGCCGCACAACTGGGAAGATTATGTCTAAGGGCTGGAAAAAGGAGCAGGCGTTGATACTGCAGAAGGGCTACTCAAGAGAGTACTAAGGGAGTGCGAGTTCTGCGCCAAAGAAGCAGTGAAGAAATGTGGCCACTGCAAAATGGTCTACTAATGTGGAAGATGGTGCCAAGGGCAGGACTGGAGAACTCATAAAGTATTCTGCAAATATACTCAGACGGAGGCAGTCAAATCCTCGTGGCAAGCTGTGCTGGACAACGAAGCTATGGCTCCGGCAAGGGGACTTGGCGGGCATGCGTCAACTATAACTGTAATGCGGGCGAACTTGCCGTTTCAACGAATGCTGTATCTTTCATGAACGGCCAGACACGGGCAAGACAGGGATGATGCCGAGATACAACAGAGCCTAATGTGAGTCCTACGACAGACGCGGCTGAATGGATCGATATCAGCTGGGAGGCTCTCATGCAAGCAATGGAAAGGGCTGGGAATGATAACGAGCGAATGTTGCTTCGAGAGAGAGCGCGACAATTCCCGCCGCCATACGCTATTGTGGAAGAAATGAAGACGGCGAGTGTGACTTCGATGGGTACCAGGGGAAGGAGAAGAGGACCAGACGGGTCTGCAATCGGTTATACGACGGGGTCAGGTGCCGAGTGGAGTGGCTGCAACAGGAGAAAGGAAGGTGGGGACGTGGGATCAGATGCGTACAACTATTACGGTTGGAGTGGATGGGGGAGAAAATCTACCTACGGCTGCTGTCGATGACACCCCTATAGAATATGACACCCCTATGGAAATATGACCCTGCAAGCATGATGGCGGTTAGAGGTGAAGAGCAAGAAGAAAGGGCGATCTACCTCGATAGTGGCTCCTCGAAACACTTGGTTCCGAACGCATCAATGTTGAAAGACAAAGCTGACGAGGGGCTGGACCTAAGAGGAATAGATGGACCTACAAAAGCAACGGTCATGGGGAAAATGGAGTTTGTCGGAATGTCGGGGGAAGGAAAGCCTCAACAAGTGAAGATGGAGGAGGCCTATTGCATCGAAACGTTGGATAGGGTGCTCTTCTCGGCAGGGCAGCTACAAAAACAAGGATACGGCATTGTGATGCAAGGCGGCGGTTTCTTCGTTACGAAACAAGAAATTGACGCGCGACCCAGTGACAAGATATTGGTAGGCGATTTTGATCCGGATGCCTGTCAGTATAAGTTTAGAACTGTGCAGACACCGGAGGCAAAAGAATCTGCTTTCTGGACGACTGCAATGGACCCTGCTGCGACTGTGGATGCTGGGAAGCTGCACGACGTGTTTCACTTTGGGACTACTATGCGAGACAATTCATGAAAATGAACAACATCACGTTAAGGGGAAAAGGATCTGTTGAGAATCATGCCTGCACCTCATGTATGACAACAAAGATGCGAAAGCATTCCAACTACGTGGGGGCGTCCCTGACAGTCTGCGAGAAAGCTGGAAAAGACTGGAGTGGGGATGGAACAGTGAGGATCTTGTTCCCCATGTACGGGGATACTCCCTATTGCAACGTGTTTGTGGATAATGTTACGGGATTGCTACGCAGCTATTGGTGCAAAACACAAGATCAGAATGCAACGTTGGAGCAAATGAAGCAACTGCAGGCGTGGTCTGAGACGCAGACTGGGAATAAGATGAAAAAGTTTCGAACAGATAAAGAATGGATTGCAACAGGCATCAAGGAACGTCTGAAAAAGACAGGTGGAGCGACATCTGCCTGTGCGAGATGATCCGAACAAGGATGCGTATGCTGAGGCGGGAATCAAGATGGTTTTCATCTTGGCAATCACACTTCTGGTTGCACGATCAGTGCCGGTTTACTTCCTACCGCTGGCAGTTAACTATGCTACGTTCCTACTAAACATACAAGGAAGGGCGGGGACAAAGCTATCAAGGCACGAGGCATTCTATGGAAGACCCTCCCCTCACTACTCCGTCCTACATCCTTTTGGCTGCCTGTGCGTGATCTACAAAGAAGGGAAAAGGGGACAGGAAAGGGGGGAGCCAGGAGTGTTTATGGGCGTCAAGGTGGAGCAGTCTGCGTATGTGGTCTGGAGTTTTTACGACAGGAAGATCAAAGTTACGGCAGACATTATGGTGAGGGATTACACAACACACGGGTGGCCAACACTGTACCCAGGAAGCAATGGCAGCGTCATCCCAACATATGTGTCACAGCTCCAACATAGCACGGGAAAAAAGTGGCAAAAGTGACGAAAATCCCGGAAAATTTTTTACCGACGACGAGTGGCTTGTGATCCAACGTCTGGCAGACGAAGTCGGCGAGGCGGAGCGGGAAGTGAAAGATACGGAAACCAGTGCGTTGCCGATAGATGCTGGAGTTGTCAGGTTGGTTAAAGGGGAGGATGAGCTGTCCAACGAGAGTCATGTGTCTGTTGCTCAGGGTGGTGCAGGCAGAGCTGAAAACAAGAGGAGCTCTGCTAACCCTGTTGCCCCCAGAGTGGAAAACAAGAGAAACAGGAATGGTGTGCCGGTTTCATGGGATGGGGCAGCTATAACCGCTACCAACACAGTCTCTCAGCCTCGCAACAGAGAGAGAACGAAGCCGGGTAACTTTAGATCAGGGGCATTTCTGGTGACCATACCAGTTCCGTATCGCCAAGCGACTGCGTCTGGCAGGTTCAATGAGTCTAGATTTGCGGACATAGACAAACACCTGAAGCTTGGTGCAATAGTGGAACGACACATCTCTGAAAAGCCTCCGATGGAGCCCCTTGTGCCGACGAGATTTGTTGACTTTGAGAAGGGAGAAACAGCTGATGGGCCAATGGTGGAAGCAAAGTCGAGAATAGCTGGCATAGGGTTCTTGCAACCATCATGGCAGTATGACAAGGTTGATCTGCCAACTTGCAGAGTGGAAATGGTCTGGCTCACGTGTGCTCTGGCAGTCTTGCAGGACATGAACATTTTCAGTGTCGATGAGAAGAGTGCTTTTCCGAACGTCAAGCTCCGTATCCCGGTATGGTTGCGTCCTCCAGCAGGGTATGTGCCTCCTAATACGGTATGGGAGGCAGTAGGGGGCGTAAATGGTCTTAAGCCATCTGGTCATGTTTATTGGAACGACAGGGTGGTCTCGACGCAGAAGAAGCTGGGCTTCCAACAGAGCATAGTGGATCCGGTGGTGTTTGCGAGGGTTGATGAAGAGACTGACAAGACAGAGGTGCTCACGTATCACGTGGATGACAGCATTCATGCTGCAGCTTCAAAGGGCAGCAGGGAAAAGTATGTGAAAGAGCTTAACAGTGAGTGGGGGAATGTCAAAGACCTTGGGCTTGTGAAAGAAACTGTGAAAGAGTTTCTTTCAATTGAGTTCGAGTGTAAAAGGGTTAATGGAGTGTACTCAATCACTCTATTCCAGAGGCAGTATATCGACACGTTGCTGCAACGATTCAAGAGGAATGATGGACGCCAGTGGATGCCAGCTAAGACGCCTTGGCTGACAGAAGGGTCGAAGATGGTGCCGGCTTGGTTGAGTATGACCCGCAAGAGATTGTGGGGAGTTTTATTTATCTCAAGGCAAGCGTACCAGAAGCGGTGGCGGCGATTGCGTCGATTGCTAAGAATCAAGATAGCAGAGAAAAGTTCGACTACTGCAGAGCGGAACAGCTGTTGCGTTACTTTGTGTACGTGAGGAACAGGGGCGTCAGGTTTGCATCGAGCGGTAATAGAAGGTTGGAGGCGGACTCTGACTCGTCGCTCGGGAATGGTGAAAAGATGTACTTAAAGACGGGTGGGGTAGTGTTTTTGGCTGGAGGCCCGGTGTCAGTTAGGTCGACAACCCAGAAGCATTTAGCAACGGGAACAATGGAAAGAGAAGGAGAAAGAGAAGAATAGGAAGGAGAAAGAGGAGAAGGAGAAAGAGAAGACGAAGGCGAAGAAGCAGAAGGAGAAAAAGAAGAATGGGAAGGGGAAGGAGAAGGAGAAGAATAGGAAGGGGAAGGAGAAGGAGAAGGAGAAAGAGAAGGAGAAAGAGAATGAGAAGGAGAAAGAGAAGGAGAAAGAGAAGGAGGAGAAGGAGAGGGAGAAAGAGAAAGAGAAGGAGAGGGAGAAAGAGAAAGAGAAGGAGAGGGAGAAAGAGAAAGAGAAGGAGAGGGAGAAAGAGAAAGAGAAGGAGAAAGAGAAGGAGAAAGAGAAGGAGAAAGAGAAGGAGAAAGAGAAGGAGAAAGAGAAGGAGAAAGAGAAGGAGAAAGAGAAGGAGAAAGAGAAGGAGAAAGAGAAGGAGAAAGAGAAGGAGAAAGAGAAGGAGAAAGAGAAGGAGAAAGAGAAGAAGGAGGAGGAGGGGGAGGAGGAAAAGGAGAAGGAGAAGGACCTTGAAGTTCCACCACCTGTGGAAGACGGCAAGGTTCGCATTTGGGCTGCCAGGGGATTCTTTGAATACATTTCCGGAGCGAAATATGAAGACTGGTTCGCAACCTTTCCTTCTTCTTCCTCTCTCTCTCTCCTTGTTTCACTATATCATCACACCATCGTCTTTCTTTCTTTCTTTCTTTCTTTCTTTCTTTCTTTCTTCTTCTTCTTCTTCTTCCTCTTCTTCCTCTTCTTTTCATCCTCCTCTGCTTCTTTCTTTCTTTCTTGCTTGATTTCTTGCCTGATTTCTTCTTCTTCTTCTTCTTCTTCTTCTTCTTCTTCTTTTCATCCTCCTCTGCTTCTTTCTTTCTTGCTTGCTTTCTTGCTTGATTTCTTCTTCTTCTTCTTCTTCTTCTTCTTTCTTCTTCTTCTTTCTTCTTCTTCTTCTTCTTCTTCTTCTTCTTCTTCTTCTTCTTCTTCTTCTTCTTCTCATCCTCCTCTGCTTCTTGCTTGCTTTCTTGCTTGATTTCTTCTTCTTCTTCTTCTTCTTCTTCTTCTTCTTCTTCTTCTTCTTCTTCTCATCCTCGTCTGCTTCTTTCTTTCTTTCTTTCTTGCTTGCTTTCTTGCTTATTTTCTTCCTTCCCTCCTTCCATTCTTTCTTTCTTTCTTTCTTTCTTTCTTCTTCTTTCTTTCTTTCTTCTTCTTCTTCTTCTTCTTCTTCTTCTTCTTCTTCTTCTTCTTCTTTTCATCCTTCTCTGCTTCTTTCTTTCTTGATTGCTTGATTTCTTGCTTGTTTTCTTCCTTCCCTCCTTTCTTTCTTTCTTTCTTCTTCTTCTTCTTCTTCTTTTCATCCTCCTCTGCTTCTTTCTTTCTTTCTTGCTTGCTTTCTTGCTTGTTTTCTTCCTTCCTTTCTTTCTTTCTTTCTTTCTTCCTTTCTTCTTCTTCTTCTTCTTCTTCTTCTTCTTCTTCTTCTTCTTCTTCTTCTTCTTCTTCTTCCTCTTCCTCTTCTTCTTCTTCTTCTTCTTCTTTTTCTTCTTCTTCTGCTTCTCATTCGTCTCGCCCTCTTGAGACTTTTCTTATGCTTCCCCTCCTTCTACTTCTCCTTTCCTTTCTAGCTTGCTCTGGAAGCTGACCACAGATGACAACAAGTGCCGTGAGGGGGCGCTTGTACTAAACGTGAGGCTGATGAAGTACAACGGTTTGAGCTCAAGGATACCACTCAAGTGGAGACGAGTGAGGGCGACGTTTCTCCCTGTGCTCCTGGGTGCCTTGCCCCCCCCCCCCCCCCCGCGCTTCGCGTTTAGTAATATTGTGTTTGCATAATTAATCATAGGCTCTTTATCCTCTTTCCAGCTGGCTGGCGCAGGAAGACGCCAGTTCAAATCAATCGTGGTAAAATAATATCGTGCCCTTTCTTGTGATGCACATGCTTTCTTTGTTTTGGTGTGTTTTTTTGCAGGATCCAAGCGCTTTATTTTCGCTGCTCGAGAGGTCGACACGACCGGCGATGGCGTCGCCGACACGATTCAGTGGCAGCTTCTGGGGCTGTATATGTTCAACCTGAAGAACTCTTGCCTTTTAGATAAGTTCCCCCTGGATTTCGAAAAGCAAGTGAAGCCCATGTGGGTGGGCTTCATCGGTAACCCAACTAATCCCCCGATGCTTCGCCAATGGCGACAGAAGTACCTTTTGCTTATTCAGGAAGCAAACCGGGTCAGCCGCTGCTGTGCTAGCCTTTTGTATTCATGACTAATACCTACTTCTGCCTTTGACTTCTACCCCCCCCCCCCCCCCCATCCCCCCCCCCCCCCCCGCTCCCCGCCCTTCTTTCTATTTTCCTAGCGCAAGCGAGAAGCAAAAGGCAACTCGGCAGAGCCTCGGTCGTCTGGCAGGCCGAAAAAGCTCGAATTTGGTTAATTTATTTTCTTTTATTTCGTAATCGAATTTAGGGAATTTTTTGTGCAGGATCCTTAGAAGAAAGCGAAGAAGAAGAACAGGTCACCACCGATACTAAACCCAAGACGAAGGGAAAGAAAGGTAGCTCTGCTTCTTCTTCTTTTTACTCTTCTTCTCCTGCTACTCCTCATTTTTATAATCATTTTTTCTTTTCTCAACTTGTTGTTTATTTGACCCTAAGCTTCTTAATTTTCTTGTACTCATATTTCTTCATCTTTTTCTTTTTTTTCCATTTTTCTTCTTCTTCCCTCTCCTTCTCCTTTTTTTCTTCTAGGTTCTCAATCCAAGCAGGAGAAGCAGGAGAAGCAGAAGCCTCCGAAGGAAACCCCGAAGGGAGCCGAGGTAACAACATGTCTTGCCTCTTGCCTCAATATTACTTGATTGCTATCCAGGAGAGTGGTCTTTCCAGAAAGGAAGTGCAAGGCCTTGTAGATCAGGCCCTCCAGAAGCAAACCAGTGCAATCAAACAGATGCTTGAAGAGAGAGCTAAGAAGGAAAGAGATGAGAGGGATGCGATGGAGAAGAAACTTAAGGGAGAAAAGGAAAAGGAATAGAATGAGAAAAGCAAAGGGAAGGAGAAGACGAACAATAAGAATAAGAATAAGAGAACGAGGGGGGCGAGGGGGGCGAGGAAGAAGACAGTGACGCAGGTGGCGGCTCTGATGACGAAGGTATTAGTCACAAGAGGCAACGGAAGCAATACAACAACAACAACAACAACAACAACAACAACCATGCTGGTAGTAATGGCAAC